>JARYHS010008074.1:345703437-345772226 GCA_031002005.1 Vandiemenella viatica
ACTGAATATGGAAGTGCCACAGGGTTGTGTGTTGGGACCATTGCTATTAATCATTCTAACTAATGATTGTGTTGATAGTTTAGTCAGAATTTAGATTGTTTGCAGATGACATAATGGTATATAATAGGATCAAAACAAGAGAAGACTTTGAAGAGCTGCAGGGTGATCTGGATAGAAAATCTAAATGGGTAGTTCAACATGGAATGAAGATAGTTGTCAAGAAGAGTCGGCTTTTAGGTGCACAGATAAAAAACTAAAGGTTGTTTGTGATTGTAGGGTGGTGTCAAAATTTCTCGTTGAAGGCTTGAAATGTAAAATATCTTAGCATAACGTTTGATAATAAACACAACTGGGCAGACCACATTGGGCAGTTTGTAGGAAAAGTTTATAAAATTCTTCATTTACTGGAGAAGGTGATGGTAGGATGTACCAGAGAAGTCGAGGAATTGGGTTTTTCAAAAAACGCTGAAGGAATTAAAAATTAAAAATCGTAAATAACATATTTAGATTAGATGGAATTTAATACTCGCAATATATAAGATAATTAAAAAAGTGGGGTAATGTGATCTATCGAAATTTAATTAATAGTAATAATGCGTTAGAGTGTTTAAAGATGGCTGCTCTGTTTTTCATGATGGATTGCTAGTGGGAGACCATCAGTCCTTACTGAAAACATTATGCAGAGTTGATGCAAAAGATATTTTATGGTTTCGTCCTTATCTAATGAGTTTCCTCAAGTTTCAAGATACGTTCTTTATGTACTTCGTATACAACGTTTAAATTACCCAATGTTGTGTGCACAACGGTGATGACGTCAAAACGGCCGTTCAGCGCTGGTTGGAAAATCAGGAGGCAGATTTTTATGAGAATGGAATTCAGAAGTTGTTGTTCGTTAGGAAGCGTCCATAAACCACGTAGCTCCATTTTGGCTTCTTGTGAACCCCTCGTAGCCCAACGTGGCTTTTGCCTCAACCCCCCCCCCTCCCCCTCAAGCGTGGCACGTAGCTTTTTCCCCTATTGATTCCAGAAGATATTTTGTACTGTTTTCTCTTGTTAGATTATCGTAAATTATATATGGGAATAATGAAGTAATAGAAATAAATATTTACGTGCTGTTGAGCGTTCTGTACCTCATTTTAACTGTGACAATATGAATGAAAAGCTACGTAGCTTGACTCGGAACCCCCTCCCCCTCACACGTAGCCCAGCGTAGCTCTCCAGCCAACTCCTTCCCCTCTAGATCGAGCCACGGGTTTATGGACGCTTCCTTTATGATAAGTGTTTTGATAATGGGGATAATAATGTTTAAAAGCATATTAAGATTTAGACTAATATAATAATAAAATTGTTTTAATGCTCTGGTGGGTTTTTTTAAAATAAAAAACGGCACTTACTTAAAACATATGCCTCGTATTTTATTGCACAACTCAGAAAATAGGAGTACAAACCAGGTATATTAAATTGACGAACAACATAGCAGGATTAATAGATACAGTGAAGAGTATTATCCCCCGTCAGTTTCATACTTCTGTTTAGCCTTTGCGTTTTTTCGTATGAAACTTTATCTGATGTCTGATCATTGAATCATAAAATTATTGCTTTAACAAGCGATTCTTGTTTTGCTTTCTTTAAGTTTTGAAACCATTTTGTATCAAACATATGAAACTTATTCGCAATTATCCTTCCATGACAACGCAATGTAACACAATGTAGTCTTCCCCGTAAAGGCGTTTTGTTTCTTTGCCGTTGCTTCAAAATATAGAGACTCACAGTTTTTGTCACAGTAAACATTTTTAATAATTCATAATAACGGTGTCTAATACTTTTATTCAATAACTAGTGTAAACCCGTGACCGTTTTTTGCGTATAGTCACGGGTCTAGAATAGTTCCAGTTTTTAGGTTGAAAGATTGACAGGTTGACCTGATTTGGCCAAATATAAACTTGACCTGTGTTCAGGGTGAACAAAATCTCTGAAGCATTAATATAGTTGGGCATTAAATACAAACATGGACGATAGCGCAATCGTATATTTGCTTAAATACAAACTTGACTTGTATTCGACCCTTAAAGTTCACTCTGCAATATTTTTAAAAAAAATCCTGCTTGCTTCGAAAGCATCACGTTGTTTTTTTACTGAGACTGGGCAAACACTCATAATGTAATCATTGGTCATAGTGTCTGTAACGACCAAAGAACTTAATACACATTCCATATTATTATACAGTTAAACAACTCTGAAGAAATGAATTGCCAGAATATTGATTCGGTAACATATTTGGTATGATGTCCACTTAAAATAACCTAATAACTCACGTACAGCGTACATGATGAAAGACCATTAACGAAAGTTGTCAGTGAAATACCTAAAAAGCAAATAAACCGTAATGCATAAACTTTGGTCAAGCAACAATAGTGAAAGTTTTAATTAAATTGAAATTTATCCTAAGCCGGAACGACAATTGGCATTTGTGGTTACAGCAGAGACCATGAATAATTTAATTTTTTTTATGTTGCTTTCATTAGCATAATGTTATTGAAAAGCAGATCCACGTTTTTTCAGGCATAAAGTTTATCTATATTTTTTTAAACTATGAAACGCTACGAAATCAGACTTAATATGAGTGTATTATGGCAATTAATTTGGTAGCTGTTGCTTAGCTATTAAATTGTGCTCATAACCACGAATTTCTTCCAATGGTATCTCTGGATGCTGTTTTGCAAGCGAAGGCTGACACGTGACACCGTTCTCCAGCCAATAGCTATCGAAGTGAGTGAATGAGTGAGCTTTACGAAATTATGTAGCAGATTTTAACGGAAAGATACTACAAATAAATCGATATAATGAAACAGATGCGCGGAGTTTTTATAAATTCCTGTGGTATTAACGACTGGGTGATGAATTTCCAAGCTGCGAAGCTTTCCGACTTCGTCGTAACTGGACTTGAAAAGTTAATGAGGAGGTCGAACCACGAATTTTTCATAACCTCCTTCGCATCTACAAAACCAAGCTTTCCAGAGGTGGTCAGATTAGGTGCCTGACTGCCGACTGGTCCCGGATTAGAACAGCGGATTTCCCCTAAGGGGGCGTCCATTAATTACGTGAGGTGTTTTTCCGGAATTCCTGACCCCCCCTGTGCTGAGACTGGCTGGACCCCCGCCCCCTTTAAAATGACGTGAGATTTTGACGGAGACCCTCCCCCCCCTTACGAATCTACCTCGTAACTTTTTGAGACTTTTTAAGTCTCATGCTTCCAAAGTCGGTTATACCCCTACTTTTGGACGAAATCCCCCCCCCTAAAGTCGACTTTCGCGTCATTTGTAGACTAATTTTTATCAGCTCTGCAATCCTAGAAGAATTTGAAAACCTCACGTGAGATTTCCATTGGACCTCCCCCCCCTTCTCCCTCCCCCTTAGTGAGATTTCGGTGGACCCCCCCCAATTTCGCCTCACGTAATTAATGGACGCCCCCTAATACAGCGTTATCAGACTGGAGGCGTTGGTTAAAAGTAAGGGAGGTGCGGAAAGTTAATTGCATTTTTCCTCATTCTTTTCGAAGTGTTTACTGATAATAGTCTGACGAGGTATAAATCCCAAGGAAAGAAAATTCTATTCAACATTAGGGTTCACAAGTGTCATAGACGGCTTGGAAAAATTAGACAAATTAAAGCATCACCTTTAATTTATGCATTTTCAATATGTTGGTAAGTCCAAAGAAGAATTTTCAAAGAAAATTAGATGAGTTTAATAAACAAAAGAAATCGTTCAGAAAATAGTTACCTTTTCATCAAATACATCCTAATGTAGTACCAAGTTTCTTACAGAATCTAGAAAGGTAAAAAACCACAAGCAGTAGGAAAAACTCTGATTTTGCTAGCGGCTACAGATGTGGTTAAAATTATATTTTGCAAATCATATCCAAAACAGTTGCGACAAATACCGGTTGCTGACAATATAATTGGCAAAAGATTCGACGAAAACAAATGGGTGAAGCCACCAAAATTTGTTTTTTTTTAAGGGATGCGTAGTAACTTAGTGTTTGGAAACATCTGTGCTAAGCTACCACACATCTCAATAAACACAAATAAAACACATGTATTCAGATCGTTCATTAGTGTTTGTAGAACCTTTATGTAAGAGGCCTAGGCGGTTAAAAAAATCAATAAAATACACAGTAACAAGAAATTTTCTGTTTGACTTTTGATTAGCGCTTCAAGAGAAATAATACTATGGGTTATCATTAGATACCGGATTATTTGCAATTGCATATTAAGCTCATTTTCACCTGTTATTGCATATTTTACCGAATCCGCAACCGCAAACGCTAAGAAAAAACCGCGTTTGAAGCTAGATGACATATAAGTATGGAAACCGCATGCCCGAGGAGGTTTCCAGCACTTTCTTCGTTAAGTGTCATTTCAGTTTGCTCAGAGAATGGATCTGGCTCACTTCATAAATGTCGCAGTTATTTGTGTTGTTGAAAGTGAAGGCTTGTTGCAGATGCGTCGTAAACGTAGATGTTCTGTACACCCATACAACCGTGGCCCAGATAAGTTTCCTGCTTTTTATGCAGACATTAGAAAGTACAATTATAAGTTTTGTTCGTCAATGTCATCTGCTTGAAGTTAGGTTCTCGTGATCGTGGGATTTGTAAGTTCGGGATTCTTTTGCTGATTACTTTGTTGGAGTGGGTGTCGTTCCATTTCAAGAAAAATACTATTATTGAAATAAATTTTATTATTTAACAATAAAAATAAATTTTAGTACATATATTTTTTTATCTGTTCTTCCATGCTCAGTTCATCCCAGTCCTGGTACAACCCTCTTGCTACAGCCAACCACGCCTTCTCTTTTTCAAATTTGTCTTTGTACACATCCCTCCCTTTATTCCAAATTGCTTGTTGCTGCTCAACAAGCGCAATAATCTCTTCAGACGATATTTTTCACATGCGAGAATCCGCGTCCGGAGTGAGACTGAGCAGCTGATGGGTCATTACTTTTCTTTGTGTTTCCCCGTCCAATCCGCGTCGCCTGCCGGTTGCGGAAATTTTCGTTACGCCGACAGGATGCGGAAAAAAAAAAAAAAAAAAAAAAAAAAACGGGCGCGTTTTCCGGATTGCGGTTTCTCTAGTTTGTCATGCCCTGTAAGATAACAGGTGCTTGCGGATTCACAGGTACCGCAGCTTTTTGCGGTTATGCGTTTTACCGCATAGTATGTCATTAGACTTACAGAGGTCGCCGGTTCGAGTCAGGCTTAGGACATTGGTGGTTTTAATTTAGTGTTGTGTACGTCCCTACATTTTTTGAACACTAGCTACACTTGAAGAGATACAGAGTTGCTGAATGGCTATAAAGGCGAATTTTTTAAATTGCGGGACGGTTCCTAAACGGTATTAAAAGTACCAGAAATAATTTAATTGGCCTAAAAAACTCGATTGTCCTCCACTTTCCATCTTGCCTTGAATGTGATGATAATCAACGTACTTGAGATTCTTAAAATTTTGACCTTGTCAAAGCCACCGAGAATGAATGAGCAATGTGTCTATGCATTAAGAACTCTTAACAAAAAGTAAGAGGCATTAGTAAGAATGGTGATAATAATACGTCAATTAACATAAATAATAATTGGATAATCTGGTCAGTACAATCTATTGATAATAGTGTTTAGCATTTCTTTTTTTACTTTGTAATGGTTCTGTAAGTAGATTCTTGCGAGGCTATTTTTTTAAAGTCTATTATTTTTCAGTTTTTAGTAATTAGATGTGTCTGTTATTCTGTAAGTATCTTTGCTGGTTTTGCAAATAAAATTTTACGAAATGCTTCTTGCAGTGTTACATAGATTGTATTCGCAGAGTAATCGGTGCATAAAAATACTGTGCATGAATAATACTTCTGTTGAATTTACCAAGTACTATTCTCTTTCATTTAAAATAAGATTCACACATAGCTCAGTTTCGAAGTAATCTGTATGCATGCGGATCCAATTTAGAATCTCTTACGTTGAAGCCAGTTAAAAATTAAATGGCACAAATATTTTCTAAGCATGAGGAACGAACATCTTCAACACTTTGCTGTGTAGTATAAGGATAGAGGAAGGGTGGACATGTAGCCCAAAACAGGGACTGGAACAGGTCAGCCTTCCTAAGGGGGCGTCCATTAATTACGTGAGGTGTTTTTCTGGAATTCTGGAACCCCCCCTCCTCCCCGTGGTGAGATTTGGTTAGATTTGGTCGGACACCTCACCTATAATGACGTGAGATCTTGAGGGGACACCCCCGCCCCCCCTACTGACCGACCTCGTAGTGTTTTGGGACCTTTTTTAAGTTATCCTGCTTCCTAGGGCGGTTATACGCCCTCCTCCCTTAGAGTCGGTATCAGGCGTAGTTTGCAGACCTTTTTTACTAGCTCTACTGTTCTTCAAGACATTAAAAAGATGAATTGAGATTTCCATCGATCCCCCCACATCGTGGTGATATTTGGTGAGATCTTGTCGTACCCCCCCCCTCTTCCCCCCATTTCTACATCTACATCCATACTCTGCAATTCACAAACATTGAGTGGCAGAGGGTGCTAAGCACCAATCCTTTCTGTGCATTCCAGTCCCGAATAGCACGAGGAAAGAAAGAATACATAAAAGCATCGTACGGCATCTTATTTCTCGAATCTTATCCCTCCGGTCATTGCTACCTGAATAGGTTGGCGGAAGAAGTATTTCGTTGCACTCGTAAGTCAAAGAATTTCGCATATTCTCCAATAAATTCATACTCAAATTACGTCGTCGGTCTTCCAAACGATTTCAGCCCAATCTATGTATCAATTCTGTGAGGCTTTCGTAAGGGCTGTAGCAACCAGTCACGAAACCGTCGAGCGGCTCTCCTCTGTACCCTCTCCAATGAATCAATTAAGCCAGTGATGTCAAAGATACGGCCCGCGGGCCTCATCCGGCCCCTATCAATACGGCCCACGATCGCAGTGTGACACAGAAAGAAGAATCATTTTTTTATTTTATTTTTTTATTTTTTTTAGAGCTTTTAGACTTCACTCGATTCCTCTACGGAAGTTTTAAAATGCACACACTACATTTATAAGTAATTTCAAGGGCAGCGCGTGCCTAGACAAGCGAGAGAGATAGTAACGCCATCTCTTAGCAACAAGCGGAATCTTCCACGCGCTTCGAGTCTAGACTAGAACCTTCCTTTATAGATATAAAAGGAGTGCGTCGGCGCGACGTGAGTCAGTTGAGTCGATTGTGAAGGTATTGTGCATTTGTTTGTGTCGTGCGCGTGCGATATCCATAATTGTTGTGTCGAGTTCCATAAGTGTTACGATTTTGGCATAATGTCACAAAAACGTAAAGTTGATAGTGAGTGCAGAGTTTTTCAGTCTAAATGGGAAATTGCATATTTTTTCATAGAATTGAAAGGTAAACCACTGTGTTTGATTTGCAGTCAAACAGTTGCTGTTTCAAGGAGTTTAGCTTGAAGAGACACTTATGATACGAATCATAAATCAAAATTCGATTGTTACACTGAAAAAATAAGAATGGATACATTGTCATCTTTAAAATCTATTCTTCAAGGTCAACAATCGATGTTTACTGAAATCAAGTTTTATTATTGCATGAGAAATCGCGAAGAGATCAAAACCTTTCACTGATGGTGATTTTTATTAAAGACTGTATGTCGAAAGTTGCCGATGTTTCATTTCAATCTGAAAAGTCAATAATTCAAATTATTTCGCTGTCAAGAAACACTTGCTTTTAGAATAAATGATTTATCTCAAAATTTGGTTCTTCAATTGAAGGAGAAAATTAAGGAATTTACAAACTTTTCACTTGCTGTTGACGGGAGCACTGATACTGTTGATACAGCTCAACTTACTGTTTTTATACGAGGTATTAACAGTAACTTTGAAATAACTGAAAAACTATTAAAGTGCGTTCCATTGACAGGTACTACAACAGAGGTTAACGCTCTTACATTTTATACACAATATTTCAAGAGTTTGGATAACTACCCGGAATTAAAAAAGCATGCAGCACGCATTCTGAGCATGTTTGGTAGCACCTATTTGTGTGAGCAGATGTTTTCCGTCATGAAAATAAATAAGAACAAACTTCACACAAGACTTACAAATGAACATCTCCAATCAATTCTTAAAATAATTACAAAAAATATGATACCTGACATCAATGAGCTTGTCAAAAACAAGAGAAATCAGGTATCTGGATCCTCGAGCTCAAAATAATTGCCCTCTTTTATAACTTTGATATGATTTTTAACAACCGTATATTATATACTATACAATTAAATAAATAAAATGTTATAATAATTCAGTACATTTTTTTTATTTGAATCTGGCCCGCCTACACATTCTAAATTTAATATACGGCCCTCTGCAAAATTGAGTTTGACACCTATGAATTAAGCCCTTGCGATACGGATCCCAAACTCCACAACAGTAATCCAGATGCGGACGCACTAGTGTTTTATACGCTATTTCCTTTGTGTGAACATTACAATTCCTCAAAATACGACCTCTGAATTGTAATTTAGAATTAGCTTTGCCTACGACGGACCTCGCGTAATGAATGAACGCCCCTAAATTCGTTCACAAGGTAAAAACAAGTTTAGCGTATTGTTTAAACATAACTTACCCGACGCTCAGTGCAAGTCGTCCCGTGCTTACAAAAATTCACGAATTCCTCTAGAAAATAAATTGTTATAATAGTCCGTGCAACCACTCTGCCCACTATGTGGAATGTACCTCTTCATCAGAACGCTACGTATTTCCTCACCATGACCGAGCGTGGTGGGTGAATGGTTAACTTTCTGGCCTCGCAATCGGGAGGATGGCGGTTCGAATCCCCGTCCGAGCATCGAGATTTGGGGTTTCCTTGGTTTCTCCAGATCACTCCAGCGAACACCGGGATGTTTGCTACAAGCTGAAATCCTTCCCATTCCTTCTACCGAGTCCTATAACGCCTCTAATGACCTCGACGTCGACGAGGCGTAAAGCTGTAAGTAAAAAAAAAAAAAAATTCCTCACCATTGCTTCTTTCAGTAGTCCCAAAGTATTGAAATCACTTGGTAAGTATACCGAATGAAGAAGAAACTCGAACTGCAAAAAATGTACGCACTTGGTGCCTTGAATTATGATGTTACAAGAAGACATCCTAGATAGCAATTCAAGTCGCTTTGATCTGATATGCGTAGATGTATTCGTGATAAAGGTCCCTCTAAGCTTACTGAATTCTAAACAACGCCCTTTTCATCCTAAAAAAAAGTCAGTATAACCTTCCTCGCTGATAGTTGTTTTGTATACTACTTCGGCTTTTGGAATGACTCATTCCTTGTTCGATCTCTTAGTTTCCGGTTGGAAGTGAATCCAGATTTCATCGCCATTATCGATTCTTGCGAGGAAGTCATCTCCTTCTCGTTCAAACCGCAGCAGAAGTTCTTCGCAAGCATCAAGACGTTCAGGAGTCAGCTGCCATGACACTTACCTCCCGGACATTTTGTAAAACTAGAGCACGCCACCGAGCGTGATGTGTGAGCAGCAACGTTCTGGCTTCGCATTCGGGAAGACGCGGTTTCGAATTCCCGTCCGACCATCCAGATTTGGGTTTTCCATGGTTTCCCGAAATCACACCAGGCGAATGCCTGAATTGTTGCTTCAAAAGGCCATTGCTGAATTCCTTCCCGTTTTTTGCACCCAGTCCTTTCCCGCTACTAATGACCTAGTCGTCGACGAAGCGTAAAGCCATTAAAAAAAGGGGCATATCTAGCTTCTGTAATGGGATATGACCAATTTTTTTAACATGCAGAAATTTCATTCATTGTCACTCAACTGTTTTCCTTCAACTGCTGCTGGGTTCTATGGTGTCACCATTCGATATCCCTGACCCGGTCGAGGAGTATCTTTCGATGAATTAATACTGTATTAACTATTACTCCATTTGTAATAAACACGCTTCACTTCAGTCTTTGATAAATTTCGAAAAGTTTCACATTTTCACTGCGGAAAATAGCAGATCGCTGTTCTCCCTGGTACACGTCTCTAGTGGGGCAACCATCTTATGTATGTATGCGCCCCGCAAGCCATTCCCCGCTGTCTCTCTTGCTCTTGTTGTGGCGGCATCGAGGCGGTCTGGCTTGGCTGGTCCACATCTCGTCTGGCGCCGCACAGGCGGCTCTGCCCGGCCGGCATTCCTGTCTCTCATTTACCTGTTCTTGCTACTGCTTGCATTACATGTATTGTTCGCTGGTCTTAGTACTTGGTCTGATTTAAGATCTTTATCGACAAATACGTACCCATAACTCTGCAGGCAGAAAGATTATTATTTTTAATAATCAATGTCGTATAATACCGTGGAATAATGTTCTAACGTTCTAAATAAAACGCAAGTCATTGATATACATCATTTACAGCTAACTAGTATTTTTTTTTATTCGCCAGCTGTATATGCAGAAAACTAAAATTGGATTGCATTTGTAATGATGTTTTAGCCTTCCAGCATACCTCTCATTAATAAGAAACGCATTTCCAGGGATGAGGCAAGGATTGTAACCAGGGATATCTTGCTCACCAGTCACATTTCTCAAACTATTGAGCCACCAGACCCACGCTATTGCATTGGCAGATCCAAGGGGGGGGGGTCATGGGGGTCATGACACCCCCCCCCCCTGGGCTCGGCCTCTGATAATATTTTTAATCTCACTGATTTTAATTAAATAAGATTACGTTGAATAATGGATGGCCAGATCTCACAAAACATACACGACAGTTACAATGCTACTGTATGCTGTTTATAATTTTATGTTGTATCCGATCGGTCATTGTGAACTGAATATTGTGCACGAAATTGCAACTTTCGATTTTGCCGCGTCGCGCAGCGCGTCGTACTATTCGTTCGCGGCTGCGCGTCCGATGTTCCGTGACGTCACAGCCGCGTAGCTCGACCGCTTCTCGCCACTAAACCGTTTGATGTATTTACATAAATATTGTCATTTTAGTTATGCACGGGTGTTTTTTACTACAGGATGCATCGAAAAATGTGATTGTGCTGGTGTGTCGAAACTAAATGCATGTAGTGGTTTATTTAGAAAGATAGATTCATTCTTTTATGAAGAAACCTAGGTTTGAGATTGGTAAACACCCAAAACATTTACCTATACTGAGCACTAATGCATATCATAATATGTGTGCTGCCGATGCTTCAACAACTACCTTAACCTTAGATGAAGAAGAAAATATTACTCCTGCTAAAGCTGTTCTATGCTTGCCGATTTCGTGTACGTCGACTTCCAGTTCTAATCAGATAAAAAGTTAGTTTTCTCAGTCGAAATTTTCTTCAGATATTGGATGGTTTGTAAGAAAATACCTAGACGTTTCCACAAGAGCTATATTGATCGACAAACATTATTTGCCTTCTCAAGTTTGTTTTCCCACACTGTAATATATATATATATATATATATATATTAGAAGTCACACATTGACAAGTTTCACTGGCTTGTTTTATCGCATAAAGACCAAGACCTTTACAGAAAATATTATGTTTTATTTACAGTATCGCCCTTGAGTTGCCACACAATCAAAAACTCCTCTAAAACGATTCATAAAAGAACCATTAATAGCTTTCGATGATTTTCTTGTTAAAAATGGTGTGTTGCTAACTCACCAGCGAAAAATTGTTAAGGGGCTGGTGTAGATAATATTACAACAGATATCTTAAAGATAGCCAGATGTGGCATTGTACCTTATCTAGAAATATTTAAATTGAGTCTGGATCCTTTATGCATACCAGTGGACTGAAAAAGTGTGATAGTAGCGCCGATACATAAAGGAGGAGTAAGTAATAGAGTCGAAAATTATAGGTCAATCAGTTTCAGATCAGTGGTAGGTAAATTAATGGAGAAATATATGTGAGGAGTGTAAGTGGTTTTCAAGTACCCTTTAGGCAAGATTATTCATGCGAAACTTGGTTGGTGGTATATATGCAAGATATTTCGGATTAAATGGACAAGGGAGGCCAAATTGACTTTTTTTTTTAACTGCTTTACATCGAGGTATTTTAGAGACGGGAAAGGATGGGGGGCAAGGATGGGGGCAAGGAATGGAAAGGAATTCGGCCATGGCCTTTTTGAAGGAAGCATCCCGGCATTTGCCTGGAGTGATTTGGGGAAACCATGGAAAACCCAAATCTGGATGCCCGGACGGGGATTCGAACCGCCGTCCTCCCGAATGCGATGCGAGAACGCTAACCGTTACACCGCCTCGCTCGGTGACTAAATTGACAGTATAACACTAGATCTTTCAAAGGCTTTTGACAGACTGAGCCACAAAATGATAGTAAATAAGGTAAAAACTATTGGAATGGTTGAGAAAGTGTATGGTGGGTAGAAGAATTTATAAAAGGTAGAAAACAAAAAGTTAGCTTAGGAAATGCAGCATCAAAAGAAGTGGAAGTAAAAATGAAAGTGCTACAGGGTAATGTATTGGAACCATTGCTATTCATTATTCTGATGAATAATTGTGTTGGTTTACTACAGAATTTGTATTTTCTGCGAATGACATAATGCTATATAAAAGGATAAAAACGGAAGAGGACTGCGAACAGCTGCAGGGTGATCTGGAAAGGATACCTAGTTGTGTTGGTAAACATGAGATGAAGATAAATGCAATGGAGATATAGCTTATTAGATACACAGATAAAAAACTAAAGGTTGATTATGATTATAAGGTGGGGAAAGAATTGCTTGTTAATGACTTGAAATGTAAATATCTTAGTATTATATTTGATAACAAGCTTAACTGGGCAGGACACATTGGACGGGCAGTAGGAAAAGGTATCAAAATTCTGCACTTGTCGATAAGAGTGATGAGGGGATGTACGAGAGAAGTAAAGGAAGTGGGTTACAAAACTTTGGTCAGACCATTGCTTGAATATGGTAGTATAGTAAGGGACCCACATTTTGAGTATCAAATACAGGAGTTGGAGAGGGTGCAAAAAAGGGCTACTAGATTTGTTTCTGGAAATTATTGCCGAATGCAGTCAGTAACAGATATGATAAAAGAGCTGGAATGGGATTCATTGCAAGACAGGAGGAGGGTGAAGAGGGTCATAGGAGTCTACGAGGCGTATACTGGTGATGAGGCATTGAAAGATATTGGCATAAGAATTAAAAGTAATGCATGTATGGGAAAAGATAACCATGACTACAAGCTGACACCCGATTTCAGGCACAAAGGTGTAGGAAGATTCTGTTTTTAGGTAAGGGTGTCAGGGATTGGAATAAGTTACCAAGTGAAATAATGAATAATTAACCAAAAAAGTTGAAAGAATTTAAAGTTGAAATTTGGAGAGGGCAAATGTAGGTGGGTGCATGAAAAGACTAAGAAGGGTGCGTACGGAAATTGCTACGAGAGCGTGCATTCCATTGCAATCAAAATTAAATTAAATTAAGCATCTTTGATTTTCGAACGGCAGTATTACTGGAGGTTGTGGTTGCTTTGAAATGTAGCCTGGACAGAATGACTGCTGCCACGTTTTGTTAATGTATAAGGAACGATGGATTTAGTTCTGTAATTCGCGCGATGTAGCATAAGATTTTAGGATTCCTAGTTGATTTTTCTTATTTCAGTGGTTCCATATTGTTTTCGTCAAATAGTTCGTAAGTAATTCGAACTTTATGACGATTTAAATTACAATCTAAAATGTACATTAAAAAATCAAAGTTATGAACGTTACTTAATAACAACTGCGACTGCAACTGCGAAAAATAAATTCCCTGGTTACTGTATTCAAACCTTCCTTTCTGTCGGGCTTCGTATCTAGCTGACATGTAATCACCGTTTTACTTTTTGCCGTAAGAGCAAAATTTCCTACTCCGGAGCTATTAGTTTATCAGTTGCATTAATTCTCACGCTTTTAAACGAATAGTATGATTGAATATGTAATAATGTTCTTGCTCTGATCTCTGAAAATCAATGAGTAAATGTGACAGTACTGGCTAGGAAGTTGAAGGTTTTTAGTGCTGGTAAAATGCGAATTAATAATGACTTCCCCAAACTATTCATTTTAAGATTCTTATTACGTTTAAGATTTCTACCACGTATTATGTTTATTTTAGTGTACAAAACTGAGAACTAAATAATCGAAGTGCAAAAATAAAACAGAATCTAAGCATGATCGTGGTGTGATCTTTTGTCAGTGTTTATTGAATGCTCATATCGAATACAGAGTGATCTGTTCGCTTATTTCTCCTTCTAGAAATAGTTATAATTTAATTCTCCGTTCCTCAGTACATACAAGTCGCAAGCTGTATTCGCAGATTTTAATCTGGAACATATGCTATTAATATTTGAAAGTACCATCTTAATTGCTGAAGAATTTTTTTGCGAGATGCCATTTCAAAACATCAGGCACACGTAGGTTTCTCACAGATTTATAATAGTATACATAGATTTTATTAATTACTCAGTTAGTTAGGAATATACCTTATTTTATTTTTCAGGTACTTGTACAACTATATCCTTAAGCAGAGTATTGAAGACGAACTCAATTGTCATAAAAACAGTTCTACTGATGTAATAAATGATACAATGAGTGTTATGAGATAAAAAAAAATTGAACAAATGTTTTGAAGAGTCAAAAGAATTTGCCGAGAAATTTGCGATGGAAATTTAATGCCCCAGAACAGTGCCGATATAAATGCATAGAGCCAATAACCCCTCCAAAAAAAAGAGCCAATAACTTACCTGTTCAATCAGTTGAAGAGTATTTCGGTAGGGCTGTATACATCATACTTCTAGATTCTATAATAAATGATCCACAAGACCATTTGTCTCCTGAAATACTTTATTTCAACTAGTCGTTTTTGTACCAAAAGTCAGTTATACCTATACTAATGAAGACGTTGAAACAATTAAGCAACCCGCATTCGATTATAAGCAGGTAATATACGACACTGCATTATCAGTCATTATAAACGAATATTGGCTGTGGATAGTAAAATGGCAACGGAATCAGAACATTCCGCAAGTCGATTTCTAATCTAATATAAAAAGTTCATGCTAAAATATATCCCATCGTACACACATATTTGTGTAATCTTGCCACACTACCAGATAGTGTCCCATTGGCAGAGAGATCGTTTTCTCCCCTTAGTAGGCTCAAAACTTGACTTCGAGTATCACTGGCAGTAGACCACCTAACTGGACCGGCACTTCTGCACGTTCACAAAACCATACTCTTTCTAGTGGAGGAAGTCATAACAAGATTCGCGAGAGTTCAGAAGATAATAATTGATTTTGTTATTTGATTAAAATTATTTTGGCATATTGCAATTAAATTAATTTATCTTTTATTTATATATAGGTACTATTATAATTTTGAAGCATGTCCTAGTTAGACCTCGACTATGTGACCCCCCCCTGACCCAAAGGCTGGATCCGCCCTTGCACTATTGAGGCACAGATAATTCTGAAAAAAGAAAAACAGAGGAAGAAATTCATTTCCGTTTTCTCTTACTTTCTTCTCCTACTGCAGCATTCCTGTTGGCACTGATCAATAGATTTTTGCTTGTCTTCTACAGAAATACTTATTTTCTTCTGTTTCATTATAACCTTTTTGTGAAGTATGCATGTATTTGGTACAGCCTTAATTTTCTGACCTCATCAATCGAAGTCTTCATGTGACTGATCTACTGTCTTGTTTTTTAACTTATATAACAAATCCCACTTAGGAAAACTTGTTAACAAAAATATTATGTTAATCAGTTTATATTCCCCATTCCAGAAATCCTGTATTTGTTTTTATTTAATCTCACTTATTGCAGTAATATCTAAGTTGGTCCAGAAAACTTTTATCTTAATTTCATTATCTGCTGGCCTCATTCAATCATATAACATTCCGTGTTCTGACTCGTAAAATATTTTTTAAATTTATCTTCCTTTTTTTATTATTTTGTGTTTATTTCTTCCTGTGTAGCTCCCACTTGCAGATCTGGTTGGGAGCTTATTATATTTTGAGTTATTATGGTGTAATTTTAAAGGATTACAGTTCCTTGGGTACCCTCTGGGTCTTGAAGCAGTTGTTACTATTGCCCTCTTCATCATTTGTGATTGAACTGCCATTAGTTGCAAGTATCAAGGGCAAGAGGAAGACCTGGACTTCTCCATTTTCATCGAAATTGTTTTGAGGCCTGTGATAAGCCACAGGTGACTCTATGCATCAGAAAGTAGAAACATTGTAGTGTTTAATGTTGATTGAGGACATGTAATAGATTTCAAAACTTTAAGCTTATCCAGTATCTAACTAATAGAAACCAAACTTGAACTTTGGGAAAGCCAGAAAGAAGGTAAATGGAAGTACTGTATTTGACATTTGATGAGTCAAATTAGTATACATTATAATTACAAATACTAATAAAAATGCAGCTTATGTAAGAATATTATTAGAAGGGATAAAATGTTAGTTAATGTTTATGCGCAAAGTGACATGGTTAATTTCTTTGACCTCCTCTTTCATTCCTCATTCTCGTTACAATTCACTTTGAGCTTTGCCATTTCTAATCTTTCCTCTACTGTTTTCTTAATTTCCTGATTTCTTGTCCTGTCCATCCTCATTCTCATTACTCTTAAATTTACTTCTGCAGCATTTCCTTTCACTCTCTTGCATATTCTGTTCACATCTTTTGTCATGCATAAAGTAAGGTTGGGAACGTTATATACCTTACCGTAAACTGGGGTTACTTTGGTACACTTTTTGGACTTTTTTGAGAATTCGGAAGAAACGGTGACAATTTAAGGAAATAAAGTGAGTTATTTGTTTAGATCTGTCCTTCCTCTTTTGAATAATGGTACTACAAATCACCAGAAATATTCATCCGTGTATATATCAAAATTGTCCCATGGAGTGGAAAAACTTTGAGACAAGTCATTTTTCTGGTTGAAATCAATAGGAAAAGTCGTTGGAAAAGAAGAGTAAAAGCATTTTATTTTGTCTCACATTATACACATTTTCAGTTATTGTGTATTGTGTTTTTTTCTGCTCCTGAACTGCAAAGGCTTCGGCAGAAATATTTTGACTTGCTCTTCTGCCTATCCCTTTGATGAACTTGGGTGACTTCAGAGGCCTTTTGGATGATGTGCTCCACTAAGGATTCATCAAAGAATATTTCAAATGTGTGTATTTAGCTTAATAACTATTCAGTTCAAATGAAATTTAGAGTTATCTCCAATTTAATTCTTCATTGAGCTTCCAATTTCATCAGATAAAAAATTTGGAGGGTCTGTAAGGGAACAATGACATCAACATATCTCAATTAACTTTGTTGTCACTGAAAACTGTTTTTTTTTTTCAACCTTGATTGTGAACCATCATTTAGACCAAATATAATATGCTTCATAAGTTATCGGAAAACTATCAGTTCAGTATCAGTTGCCACGTGGAAGTCTTGACATTACAAAACATTACCAAAATGTACAGGAATTATTGTTTATATTTTTTTTATTATTGTCTTAAACAACAGTTAAGGCATATATTTCTTGTTGTAACTACCTGTTTTTTCATGTCTACTTCTAGTTTTTCTTTGCTATATGAAAGCATCCAGAACAATAGAGCACTTTGAAAATTGTCTCAAAATTAAAAATTGCTTCCTTTCATAAAAGTTTGTGACAAAGTACTGAAAAACTGCTGGTATAAAGCAGCAAAGATTAGCACTTCAAATGACCACAGCAAAAATATTATATTCCACACTGGCAGCTGCAAGAGATTTAAAACAAATGGTGTCTCAATGTTGCGCCTCCTGTAGCAGTTTATGGTACTCTCAAGTCTTTTGAACATATTTGCCCCAAACTGAGCTTCTAAAAGTTCTCAAATATACTTCTGCTTGTATCCCTTTCAGTTATATATCCATCAATCGTTGCACTTCCTTCCATTACAGTATTTGCTATTAGAAATTATTCATTTAATTTGTCTCCAGCATAATTTCACTAGCTGATGGTATCTTTGTTTTGGTCCTGATCATGTATTCACTTTTACTGCCATGAAATTTCACTAAATGTCCAACCAACTTTATTATAGTGATACAGATTTTGATTTCATTTTTGCCTATGTAAACCTTCCTTAGAATTTATTTCGCCAAGATTGGAAAAACACTTTTGGTAGTTATATTTTAATTCTTTTCCTTGTGAATTTGATCTTGTAAGTTCATTATTGTATTTAATTATAACAAATGTATTAGTATTGTAAAATGCTGTCTAATGAAATATGTGCTCATCTTGTGTATTTATGACGTCTTTATCATGACAAGTGGTTTAAAGTTCCGACACGTTGGTGCTTCAACTTCTATTTACATCGATGTAGATGTAGCTGATACAGTAGCCAGCTGTGATGGAGAACATTTTGACGGGGGATGTCAGACCCTAAAGTGGATAATGGACCTTCTCTTGTTAGTCAATTATGTGTACGAGATCAGATTAGATGAAAAGTTCCTCTACAATTTAACTCTTTAAAAGTGATTATTTTGATGGGGAGATGTATTTTAAATCCAAATTCAAATTCCATTTGTTGCAGTAAATGACATTTTGTGTTTCCATTTAAGACAATTTCTAGTGACATTCACACAATACAACATAAAAATATGTATATTTCACCAAGCAACTATTTATGTATTTTGGTGATATGGACATGTTTTTTATGTAAATTTCTCTTATTATGCTCTATTCAATATAAATTAACCAGTTACATACATTTTTATGATTTATTTCTCTTTCTTAATGTGTTGTAAAAACATCCAGTAAAACATGTTATAAAATTTTAGTTTTTGTGGATAAAGTGAAGAAGCCATCTACCAGAGCTGACACGAAATCAACATACACCCTTTATTTATTTTTGTTCACCTGATAGTGTTTATAGTGTTGCATTTTTTAGTTCTTGTTTTTATTTGTTGATTATAAAAATGGCATAGAAGATAACCTTTCTCATTAATGTTACTCATGATTATTTTCAGTCTATTGAGTGTAAATTGATTATGTATGTAGTTCAATAGTTTTTCATGTCACGGAATGCAAAGCAGTTAAAGTAAATTGTACTGAAAGAGATAAAGGTGAACTTTAATATGTAGAGATGTGACTTATTTGAGATACAAATATTTGAAATCCAGGTACAAGATCTTGTATCTTAAATACTGTTCTTAATCATTGTTTTGTATCTTGTGTTTAGATACTTTTGTTTTGGTGTCTTTGTAGTTTGTAAATACCAAAAGCTATTTACGCATTTTTTTATGTTATGCCATCATAAAGTCAAGAATTCTGTATGTATAATGGTTAATTTACAAATAATAGATCTTGACGGGTAACATGCTTTAACCGGAGTGATCCGTTAACAACATAACAAGTGCTAATTTTTAATTTGATATGGCCAAATTATTGTTTACGTTTTCAAGGATGATAATAATAGATAGACGGCCTTTTTTAAAGCATTGTTTTAAAGATATTAAACAAGAAGTTGGAAGTGACATGAATGTGTCTGCAATATGCAATATATTTTCGAAAGTAAAAAAGGCATAATATCACTTGTACTACAAACTTCTTGAAGTATTTAATGGAAAAATTATATTTATAAAATATTAAATAATGGTATACTTACCTGTATTTACTTATGGATTTTTTCATTAGAAACATTAAAGCTTTTTTAAAAAAAATCTATTGAAATGAAAACTCAATAGTCTAAAAATTCTGGACACACAGAACAGTTCAAATAGTGTTTAAAGATATTTATTTAAATCCTAAAAGCAGTTCCATGGTTGGGTGAAACCCTCTCGCCTTCTTCTCCAAGCATCTGCCTGTGTTATTAAATTATACTTTTTTTATTTTAGAGGAAACTTAATGGAGATCTGTTGCAAGAGTATTAAAAACTTAAAAATACAAATCAGAAAAAAAGAAAATTTACTGAGCATTGTAGCGGTTGAGAATTAGCAGGAGCTTGTAAGGAATTAAAGCAGACTACTCTTGTAAGGGTACCAACGTCTGTTAACTCGGACAAGTTGTCTGTGGAATTTATTGTTGGATCTATGTTACTGGTAAGAATAGTCGAGTATAATTAATTTAAAACTTTAATTGTAAGTGCACACCAAACAACAAATGTTTTGTGCCATCGTTGAATCCAAAATAAAATTTGAGATATGT
The DNA here is from genome assembly GCA_031002005.1 of Vandiemenella viatica. NCBI lineage: Eukaryota > Metazoa > Arthropoda > Insecta > Orthoptera > Morabidae > Vandiemenella > Vandiemenella viatica. The sequence continues at coordinate 345,723,633 of JARYHS010008074.1, forward strand.
ACAATGAATTGAAAATAAAATAAAAATGAAGATGGTCTGGAGTTTGTGTGTATCAGAAATGATGTTTAAGAAGCTATTTGGTGGTTACAGTCCATTGGATTGAAAGTGAGGCTCTTGAGAGGAAAAGTGCCACCATTGCCAGCAGGAGATTCAAAGTGGCTCGCACATATGATAAAGTTGCTGAAATGATAACTGTTATACATTCAGAGTTTGATTTATAGCTATTCAAAATTGTTAAAACAGAAACAGATAAGGAATCAAATATGTAAAGGCCTTCTAAGTATTTGGAAAGTCAGATTTAGTATTCCAACCACAAATGCTGAAAACATTTCACATGAAGAAGATTCGGAAAGAACACCACTCGATAAAGGTAATTAATATGATGGTTTGCTATGAGAACCTTTTCCAGATCCTTCTTCAGAACCGGAAAGTGATGAATGCCTGCCAAGACTTGAAAGATGCTCTACGCATACTTTGCATTTGGTTAGATGGAACTCTTATTATAATTCCATAACAGACCTTTTAGCAGTGCAGGAACATCTTAATGAAACCACAAAATTCCTTAAATAACATTTTGCATGTGAATATGTGAACTGTTCAAAGTGAATAGCAAAGTTATTCTAAGTTTGCAATGGGATAAAGGCACCTACTTTGGTTGTCTACTACCCAAACGAATGAGAATCCAGCATATGGTTAAATGTCTTAAAATGGAAAATCTAAAATATTGCAGCATTTTGTTAGATGTCATCAAAGAAAATCTTAATAAACGTTTCAGATAGTTTTGGCAGTTTGAGCCTGAAGCAAATGATGCAAACCTGTGTCCATTTTTTAAATGAAATGGGTACCAAAAATATTTAAAGAACATGTAAAATAGCTTATCCTTATTGAAAAACTGAAAATTAATTTATCTGAAAAACATAAATCAGAGGCTTTAAAGAGCAATGTGGAGGACATAAAAAAAGACAAACGACAAATTTTATTACAGTATGTTGATTCCAATTCCTCTACAGGTGCGTATACAATGGGCCAACAAATGTTAGCCAACGTATTAGGAAAAACGATTTCACCAATTCATTGGCATTCGGTCTCTTCTGCTCATCAAACCAACAGCTTGGCGCCAATGTATTGGGCCATGTGGAATCGCAGTTGGCTCTAAAACTAGTCAAAGTTGCTAGTGTTTTATGTTACAAATTAATAAGTGACGTTTGAATTACAATTTAATCGTACAATATTATGAGGGATTGTTGCATGTGCAGCATTTATTTTACTATAAGAACCTGATAAGAAAAATAGGCGCTGGTGGATGATCTTTCTTTTCAAAAGTAGGAAGGGGTGTGGTGGGACTAAATTAAAGCCTGTTCTTAAAGCTGATTCCTAATATGGGCTCTTTCATAATATTTTTCTGAAGGAAGAATGCAGATTTGGATTTTTTATTGATTTTTCTTGGATTCAAAATTTTTAAAGATTATATCTCTTTTAGAAGAGCTGAATCTTCAGCAGAAACATTAATGGTCACTCTGATAGATTTAGCTATTGGGGATTCGTATACCAGATGGCAACAAAGATTCCATTTTCTTCTTCAAATCTTGCACATTAATGTCTGAAAGCTCACTTAATTTCCATCCAAGCGTCTAATCTCCTCAATTTGTTTTTATAGTCACAGTTTGTAGGGTTCCATAAACATTCTTGTTCGCGATAAAAATCTGTCTGGCCATCTAGGTTTGGGTTTTTCATGGTTTTCATACATCACTACAGGCAAATGCCATGATAGTTCCTTCAAAAGGCCATGGCCGAATACAGTCCTATTACTTGCCCCCTGTCCTTTCCAACCTCCAATAACCTCGTTGTTGACATCGACAAGGCATAAAACCAGAAAAAAAAAAACATAAAAATTGACTAGTTTTAAAGCGGTCTTATTATTCCACTCCATATTCTAGTGTTTTTCAACAGAATAATAAGTAATTCACACACACACTCCCGGTCGACAAGCAAATAATAAATTAATGGATCAACGTTGGTTTAGTATCTACACCAGGAGAGTGTCCCAAGGCCAACCCAGTGACAAGGTTTGCCTTCCATACACACTAAACAAATCTCTGCCAACGAAGCAGTTGGTCACCATTCATTGGCCGTAATGTGCTTAAGATATACAGGTCGTAATGCTAGTGGCCACTAATGGTGACAGCACGAGGTCTACTGGCAGCACTGCTGACTTAGAAATACTTAAATACCTGAATAATAAGGACAATCGCCTTAAAAGTTTAAATGTTTATCCAACAATTAAAACAATATTATTAAAATATGCCAACTGTTTGCCAAGTTCCACCCCTGTCAAGTTCGTAGCCAGGATTAGCTTCAGTGTCAGGCAAAAACAAGGAATACTTGTTGAAATTGGTATTACTTGGAGAGAGAGAGAGAGAGAGAGAGGGGGGAAAAAAGTAAAATTAAACACTCAACTAACTAATTTAAGCACAAGTCTGAGAGGGTTCGTGATAAATTTTAACAAAATTTCTTTTCCAAATTTATTTCTTGCTTTCAGACCCTCTTCCATTGCACACTTGTCATATAATGCTGACATGCCAGTTTACTGACACTTGAACGCAACCAAGGTGCAAGGTGCTGAATAATTTTTCGATAGTTTATGTTATGCAAGGCTCTGTAAGTAATGCTCAAGTGTAGCTTTAAATAGGATGCAGGTTTGAATTCCTAGGAGGATAGCCTGATATCCGTTTTCCATGTTTTCCCGAAATCACTCTGTGATTGCCAAGACAGTTCCTTCTAAAGTCCTGAGCCATATTTCTTCCTATTCCTTGCCTCCAGTCCTTTCCCACGTCTAATTACCTTTATATTGAGGAGGCGTAAGGCCGTAAGGAAAGAAAAAATTAGCTCAGAATCTGTTTAAAACATAAGAATTTTTTTCAGAATTTCATTCATCATACGGAGAAATTAGCAACATTAAAAGCTTAGAAATTTATATTTATTGAATAGATAGCTTATTTAATATAAAATAATAAATTCTGATAGAATAAATGACAATCACTGGAAATTATTAGTTAATTAGAATTGATAATTTGTTCAAGTTAAAAAAAGAAAAAAAATGCTTAAAGCATTACATTATGGTTAAGGTAGTCTATTGACTTCTGATCCCACAAAGTTTTCTATCACAAACTATAAAAATTAACTTAACTTTCATTTGTACAACTACGCAGAAAACCTAAAAAGACTTGCTTCCCGAATCTGCTCAAACGTAAATGCATGACTAACTCACTTCCAATGTGACCGCAGTAAATCTATTTTGCAGTTTTTGATAATTCCGATGAAAACACTTGAGTGCGTATGACCATCAACTCGTTAGAGTATGCGTCCACTCTGACTGTTACCAAATGCACCATGTATCAATTTCAAAAAGTAAATTAAATATTAAAAGTGGAAATATTTACTTTTCTAAATTTTTCTCTTGACTGCATGAGTGAGGGAGCCAGTGTAGGGCAAGCAACTCTTCTCTTTTGAGGGAATGATAATGAAAACCCATCGAAGAAAAATTAGTGATCAAACGTTTGAAGAAGCTGTTTTACTTGTGTCATTTAAAACCTTAAAGAATGTCTTGTAGATTGTAGGGAAACAAATATGTTTCAAAAAATACAGTACGTAAAAAAAGTATTACGAAAATACGTATTTTGTATCTTGTATTTGATATATCAAATAAATTACTTAAATGTATCTTGTATTCCAGATACTTTTTATGAGATATATTGTAAATCTCTGTTAATATGGGTATTTCTTACTTTATTTTGTTGCAGTTCGTGATAGTTATCTTGTTTAAGATAGAGTGTGGAAAGTTTTTTCTCCCCTCATCTTTACAATCGTAGCCTTATAGAGCCGTTGTTTTAGGTGGAATCTATGTCAGTTTGTTTGCGAAAAACAATGGATACAAGGGAATGAAGAAAAAAACCTGTCTCTCACCCATCAAAAATGCAAATTTCTAAAAACATTTCCAGAATTTTTAATACCCTCCTTTGATAGTATATGACATACGTTTAGTGTTAGGCCTATGCTATGCCATTGGATATACTACAAAAAAATCTACTGATCATTAGCGTTGTCATTTGTCTGTTCTATGCCATTTAATATACAATAGTAAATGTCTACTCATCATTAGTGTTGGCATTTGTCATGTTTGCATTCCTTTCTGATGGTCTCACAAAGATTATTCCTCTACTACTTGCCTCCAAGACACTCCCTTGGCCTTTATGTCTGGGCATGGTCCACCCATCTTGTCTGCGATCTTCCAATAACTCTCCTTCCTTGCTCTTTGTTCAGGAATGTTAACTTTGGCATTCTCCCTTCCTCCATTCCCATGAAATGCAACAGTACTGTACAGTATGTACAGTTAATCTTTCCCTGGTGTTTTCGTTCCTGGTTCTGTACTTCCTTCTGACATTTTATGTGCCTCTCAGAAACCTCATTACTGCTGCTTATTTTGCAGAGATCTCTCTACTGACTACTGCTGTCAAAGAAGATACGACTGATCTTACCATCGTGGTAACATATTGGATAGTTGATCGTTCCAGTCTGGTGTAGATGTTTAAGCTATTAGCCATGTTTAAATATGAATCTTCTTACAAATGATACTAGTTTTTGTGGTAGTTCTAAATAATAATGCCATTGGATTTTTTGAATCATATTGTAGTAGATGGTAAAGGCTATCATTCAACATAAAATTTTCTTGACATCTTTATATCACACCAGAATGCCAAAATCCAAAGTGGGGATAAATTGTTAATGAAGTCCCTCTCTTGCCACCGAGCGGGGCGGTGTAACGGTTAGAGTTCTCGCCTCGCATTCGGGAGGACGGCGGTTCGAATCCCCGTCCGGGCATCCAGATTTGGGTTTTCCATGGTTTCCCCAAATCACTCCAGGCAAATGCCGGGATGCTTCCTTCAAAAGGCCATGGCCGAATTCCTTCCCATTCCTTGCCCCCATCTTTTCCCGTCTAAAAAATACTGATGAGACTCATTCATATAACTTTTTTCAGTTAGTGTAACAAAGAAGGCATTCTAAATTTTTGTTATTTATTTATTTTAATGGTAAAACTTGTTGATTTTCAGTGCATAGTGTTGCTTGCTATTGTGAAGGAGGCTGCCCACAAGATGCAAATGGAACATGTAGTGGATATGTGGGAGGTCAGTGCTATGCAGCAATTGAAGAAGTGCAAACAAGGGAAGGTACATGGGAACTTGTGCATAGTTATGGATGCTTGGCAGGAGAAGGAGTCGTGATGCAGGTAATTCAATCATTTATACAATTTTTGAAAGTTAACATTATTTTGAAAGGCACATTAGTGAAGTTGAAAGATTTTATTGAAAGTAGTTTCTACGCCATTAAATACTGAAAAACATGTTTTGGTTGGAAAGCATGTTCTTTGAAACAATAAGAAAAGTGTAACAGACGTATGCGGGTAGGAGCAAGTTCATGTGTGATAGTTTGCAGGAAGAATGTGTTTTACATTGGTCTTAATGTGGGCCAGTTAACTTGGTTGAAAAAGGAAAAACTTTTGTTAAAAAAAGGAAGAAATAAATTTGTACAAAGTCTTTGTTACCTTTCCACCAGATTCTAAAATCATGAACATTGTCAATGTATTTTCTTTTTCAACCTCTTCATTTTTTGTATTTCCAAAATTCACAGTCGGTAATCAAGTTTTGAAAACAGTATGAAGCAAGTCTACTCAATCTAATGTTGTATCACAAAAAATTGTAGTATTAATGATTTTTGAACAGTAATTATTTCCATTAATGTATTAGAAATACATTTAAGTAATTTGTCATTGGATGTGCAGAACAATTATTTGTTAGCTTTTATGAAATGTACTTGGGAAAATGTGAGGTACCTACACTTCTCATGGTAAAATAAAGAATGTAAGATCTATGTTGTCAGTGAAAAGTTGGGCATTGGAGAAAAGAAAGAGAAATCTTTTTATGTTTTGTTCAACATTCTTAAACTGTGGAGAAATTACTTTGCATTACAGAACTGTCCTTCATAGACTGAAAATGTAAAGTAACAAAACTTAATAATTATTTTCAACTTGTGTAATTTTTTGTTTGAAATTTCTGTTCCAGTGTAAAGGCAGTCTTGTTCCTCACAAATTTGCAAAATCTATTTTATGTTGTAATGATACTGACTACTGCAATAGAAATCTAACTCCAAACTTGGAGCACAGAGTCACCACACCAATACCTTCATTTGGTTATGATGAAAGCATACCTTACATAGCATTAATAGTATCAATAACAGTATGCTTCATAATATTTCTAATAATCATAGCCTGCATGTATCTCAGGTATGTAATATTGTCTTTCTTAATGTCTTGTTTCCTAATGATATATATTTGAACATACAGTAGAACTCTAAATTTTCCGAATCAATTGGGACCGGACCCCATTCGGATAATCAAAAATTCGGATAGTTGGATTTTTTTCCCGAAAAAGGGTCTATTTTAATTAATCACTGTTTGTATGTATGTTGAAAATGGGAGAAAAAAGATTTTAAAGAAAATTGCATTTAATTAATTAAATGAAAAGGAAATACTTTTACATGTTAGTGTACTTACAAGTGCTGTACATTAGTACAGTACTGAACTGTAAATAAAAGTCACTGCATGCTGAACATCTTGGTCAAAGTAAGCTGTTTTACTGTATTCATCCGTTTTCGGTCATCCAAATCGCGCATCCGTTTGATAGTGAGAAGTTGCATGTGCTCACACCCAGGCTGACGCTCCAGTTTCAAAGTCGGCAAATGCTTGACTAGCTGATGGACCCGTGTCTGTTTCAACTTCGATGTTAAGGTCATCTTCTTCTCACACTTTCAATAAGTTCATTATCATTTAGAATTTCATACCTAGGGTTTGACGAATCACACACCATGTTTCTGTCTTAAGTAAAAAAGTGATTCGGATAATCAGTGATTCGGATAATTGGAGTTCTACTGTATATCTATTTTTTTCTATTCTTTTATTGCTTAATGGTCTATCACAATGTTTCACAAATGGGTTTTCATGATCCTGTACTTAGTAAAAAGAGGGGGGAATTGCTGGGTTGCCTTGCTTTCGCCTGAGAATATATCAAGGGAAATTTGCAAAGTCTGGAGGCTAATCTGAAAATATATTCTCCTCCAGTCAGCAATGACAAAGAAATGGATACTAAGTAATCCATTTACATTTTATGTAGAATCTGAGACAGAATTGCCTGATTCAGATATCAAGTCAATAATTGAGCTGTTGTGTGACATATCACTCAAAGGTTTATATGAGAGAATACCACTGATGTAGTATCGGCTGTCATGTTGATATGCTCGTCGGTAATTAACTAATACACCCTGTCATCAGTTAATAATGATTTCCTTTAGTTAGTTCGTCCTCCAATTTACAGATTGCTGTTTTACATTCCCCCAAAGGTTAATTAACTGTTGATTTGAATGGATTAAATAATTCCATGAAATGAGAACATCGACAAATCGCTTTTCACTTCATATTTATTTCTCAATGAACTCAATAATAATATTACACTTATACAAGGTGTAGTGTACCCGGTTTAAGGATTGCCACCAGTTGCTATTACTCTCTATCATTAAGTTTTATTTTATGTATATATAATATCTTCTTCGGTTTTAAATGGGCGCCATGGAAGGAGTCCTTCCAGAATTTTCAATAAACAATTATAAATGTAATTACTTGTTTTATTATAAAGAAAATTGAATTAATTCATCTACTGACCCATTTATTGTTATCAATATGAAAAGGTGATTGCATTGAATAACAAATGTAACAAGAATTAAATCGATATAATAAATTGATTAACTGAACAATTAAATTATAAAACATAAACAAAGTCCGACTAACTCAAAATCGGAGAGCACAAGTTCCCACAAGTTTTCGTTTTCGGGTACATGCGCCACACTTTGCCTCGGTTTGTTCACTGCGAAAATAGTCTCCGCTGCTCGCACCGACCAACGCTCGCTAGTAAAATATGAAGCTGCCGTGAGCGGACCGCTTCAAAGGCAATAGTCTCATCCAAAGATACTAAAGCACTAATATTCCTCTCAAATGACTCTCAAATGACTTTAAAACTTCCAAAAATGAGTGTCTTACAACTAACTCTGCTCGCCATCTCTGCGCATTTAAATAAGCGCTACACAAACATCCAGAAGGCAATAAAGAGTGCTGACAGACATTTCTCAAGCTCTAACAATATGTTAACAATTAAATCCATACAAAAATAATTACTAATTGTACAAAATCATTCGCACTCATTATAAAAAAAAAAAAAACTTAAAATGAAAGTTGATACTGTTTACGTGCATTTAAACACAAAATTATCAACGTAAACCAGTCCTAACAGTTTAGAATTGTCCTCTAATCATTGCGGCTCACATCAACACTTACAATTACAAACTTTTAATTAATGTTTCATACATAATACTGTCCTTGATCGTATAATTTACACACTTTCTCTCCATAAAACAATGTTCATTGACATGACACAACTTCACAATTAATCACACAAAAAATATACAAATCCGCAGTTCATCAACTCCCATCTTGCTATACATAATTCTTAAAATAAAAATTCATAAAAGAGCTGGGTCTGAGGGCTGTTATGTCATCTGGAGTACCCAGTATTAACAGAAAAAGTTGCAAACTTTCTGATTGCTTTTGCCACAATCGATCAGTGTGAAGTCAGATTTTTAACACTTTTTTTCTAGAACATAAGTATGGAAATGGATTAGAGGTCCAACTGGATCTGAGAATTAAATTATCTTTTTTTTCCCCATAAATGTGAAGTTTTTTATCAGCACAAAACAGCTTCACACTTCTCATTAATAATTTAATCTTATTTCATTTCCTTTTTGCAATCATTTTTGTAATAATTTATTAAAGCACATGAAAACTTAATGTTTTATTTTACTATTCATCTAAAAATAGAGAATAAATTTTTAGAAGGCCATGTGAAAGGATCCTAAAAATAACTAGTCACAGGAAAGAAAAGTTTGAGAAACGATGCTCTAGCACTTTATAAAAGATATAGCTGTTATTATTTTCTATATAGTTCATGTACAGTTTCTGTGGGTTTAAAAGTAGATTTATGTAAATAGTTGCAAAGTTTAGATGTTATTAATAAATGTTAAAGTACATCAATCATATACAGGGCCAGCTCCAATTGTCTAATATCTGCTGTTAATGGGAATGATTCTGATAGCATGAACTGTGAAACGGTGATAGAGAACCTGAAGGAGGGTATTTGTGGTCCAAGATTTTTTTTTATGATTGGGTGATCTAAAACTTGTGCAGATGCCAGTGGGTAGAAGTTTTGGTAGAAGGGTGTGCAATTCTGGAAAGAAGTGAAGGAAGTCATGTTCATGTCACAGGATTAATTGATGGTCTCAAAACCAGGAGCAAACTGAATAACAAAGGCAGAGCTATAGTTGATTTTTTGGAGGTGCTGATCATGAGTAAACAGGTGGGTGCGTGCTTGCATGAGAAATTTGTTTAGATAAAAGATCTGTGGGGTAATAGTGGGAAACAAGGGCCTGGGATAGGTTTTGGGAGTGCTGGGAGAGGAATTCAGCATCAGAACAGATGCATCTCCCGTGGATGGCAAGGCTGTATGGGGGGGAATGCCATGTGTGGAATAGATAGCAACTGTTGGAGTGTAGATATTGTTGCAAATTAGTGGGTTTGACAGCCTCACTCATCATGCACAGCAGATCTTGTCACAGGCCCAATACGCACATAAGCACCTGTGCAAGCTATCAGATGAGCTATTTGGTTCTAGGGCTGTCTCTCCTGTATCATCAGCCCATCCCTACCTACCACACTCCAACTCCAACCCTAGCTGCCGAAACTCCATTCCTGGCTCACCTCCTTAATCTCCCCCACCCAAGCCCTCTATCATCTGCCCCAGAAACCCTTGCACCTACTTCAATTGAACCTCAATAGTCTCTCATTAATATTTCTTCCACTTCTCTGACAGAATCACAACTATCAGTCCTATCCAAGGGACTCACTTTTTCTCCAACTCCCATGTTTGATAATGCTGTATTGGTTGAGGATTCATTACCATTGTGCTGCTCTCTCCGCTGGAGGTATCTATTTTCCACCAAAGAAAAAAATAATAGCCGGCTCAACGAAATTGAATCTGACCTACAACAATTAAAAAACATCCTCTAGGAGTTCCTCACATCCACTCTGTCTTCACACTGTTTCCTGAACTCCCTTCCACACTCACCGAGCTTGGTGGGTGAGCAGTTAACACTCTGGCTTCACAGTCGGGAGGACGCTGGTTCGAATCCCCATCCAGGCATACAGATTTGGGTTTTCCATGGTTTCCCCAAATCACTCCAGGCAAATGTCAGGATTCTTTCTTCAAAAGGCCATGGCTGAATTCCTTCCCGTTCCTTGTCTCCAGTACCAACCCACCTTTAATGATATCGATGAGGTGTAAAGCCATAAGTAAAAAAAAAAGCTCATCTTTCCTTAAATTATTAACCCAACCATCTCCATATGACAGGAAATAAAAAACTTTCCTTGACTTGCACGGCCCCTTACAAGGAATCTCTCCTCAGTCCATCTCCCTCCTATCTCCCAAGAATCCCTGTACCCCTACTGTGTAAGGGGCCATCCATAAATTGTGTTGCACATTAAGGGGGAGAGATGGGATCCAAAAAGTACGACATGACATGACAAGGGGTTGAGTCATAATCTTTGTGATATCACATCTATTACAAAAGTGGAACCAGTAGAGCTAAGAAATCTGTACTGATAAATTTTTGGTGAAAATGTGTTCAGAAGCTCGTAATTAAAATTTTAAATGAAAATTATTATTGGGAGTTCTGTTTCAATCAAATTTAGAATTGCAAAATGAGTGATGTCATATCAGGGGTTTGGGAGAGGAAATCACATGAGTGACAAGGGCAAGGGGTTTGAAAAGCTATAAAATTTTTGTTGGAATTTATGGATTGCAGTGTTTTAGTTTAAATTGTTACAGACTACATAATCCAACATTTCACTGTCATATTGTTATCTAAGTTTCAAATTATATTTGTTAGAGATGCATTCTTCTTCTTTTTTAACTATGTAACTATTGGTTATTAGGATTCAAGTAAATTGAAGAAGATACCCTTCTATTCATTTTAGATACAAAAAGCGCGAAGACCGTCGGCAGTTGTACATGGCACATAACTGTGATCCTTATTTAACTACTAGCGGTACTTTGCAAGAACTCATAGACCAAAGCTCTGGATCAGGGTCTGGCCTGCCTTTATTGGTAAGTGTATTGAATTTGCTGTGGAGCTCTTGATGGCTATTCTTGTGTGTGTGATGTTAGTACAGAATTACCATTATTACTACATTTAGATGTTGCTTTCACTTTTGGATTTGTGATTTTCTAAATGGTCAGTCACAATGTGTCGTCATTGACAAAGAAGCATCTTCTAATCTACATGTTGCATCAATCATCCTTCAAGGAAGTGTAATATGACCATTCCTTTTCTTAATCGGAGATAGTGTTGGAGCAGTTTCAGATTGTTCACTGATAATGCAATCATCAGGAGGACAATTGCTTAGAAATTCAGGGATATTATTTGGCATGCTGTGATAAGTGACAACTTAGAGTAAATTGCAAAAAGTGCAAGGCACTAAGGATAACTAACAGAAATAATCTGTTTGTCCAGGAGTACGAACTAAACAATTCAGTTATTGGCGTTGTTGATTCCCTGAAGTATTTTGGCGTATTGGTACAAAGCAACATGAAATGGGACTGCACATAATTTCAGTTGTAGGTAGGGCTAATTCTAGACTGCAATTCATAGGTCGAATTTTGAAGAATTTTAATGCACATACAAAAGGAGATAGCGTACAGTAATCTCGTGCAGGCACATTTGGACTATTGCTGTGTCATTTCAGATCAGTATTGATTGAAAGTATAGAGAAAGTACACACAAAAGCTGCATGATTTGTGACTGCTTGCCACAGCCCTTTTGAATTGATAAATAGATTGTATCGAATTGTCTAGCAGATAGATGACTTAGGTGTTTTGTTTGAATTTATTTGCACACATGAAAACGTTCCCTTTCATTTATGAGTGCAATGAAATACTTCGTCCATCAACTTATTTGGGTCATAATGAGATAAGATTAGAGAAATTAGATGCAGTACTGATGCTTTTATAAATTCTTTCTTCCCTCATGCCATTTGGGATTGGAATACACAGAGCAGAAATTAGTTTTGATGCAAAGCACCCTCTGTGATCAACAATTTTTTTAAATTTCAGAGTATAGATGCTGTTTATATATTGTACAATCATGTCATTTCACTCTGACTGTAACATATTTTTCAGGACTAAATCATTACTCTTATTGTGTAGTCTTAGTGTAAGGGGCCTGGTTTGACTACTGATTGGCTGTGTTTGTTAGCATTTAGTGGATTAAACTGAAGGATTTCAAATTATTGTCTTCGTCTTCCGTCTTCTTCGCTTATCTAATCTAACCTATTATCTTGATGCTTCTTCATGTATCTAATGTTACTATTTAGTTAGGCTGACACACATCTGTCTTTCCAGTATGAAGCCGGTGGCTGGTAATGACATGTGGCAGGCTAAGCTAACTGGTGAGAGCAGCTAAAGATATTATTTAACCCAAGACTTTTGCTATACTGAGAGTGAGTAATGCTCGTGAAGCTCTGAGGAGGACTTCTATTGACGTCAGTAATCTGCATTTAGTACTAAACATATCAGCACTTTGATGAAAAAACAAGCTGCCGACACAGTAACACGTGCCTACCAAGTTGTCTCGATCTATAACTTAATGTCTTAGAGTGTGAATATTCACCCCAAATCCCAATATTTCCAATAAGAATAATAAAGTCAATTCCGACATTGACATTAGTAGCTAGTCGGGTGACAACTAATAAACTTTAATGATATTTTTCCTTTTTATTACTAACATAAAAAAGTCTTAATGTGCGAATTTATTTGTTTAGAGTTAGAGTAAATGTGTCTTTAGGGCTATTTGTCTGGTTTGAAAATGTGTCTGCTGAATGATAATGTAATATCTAATGTTCACTGATAGGATAGCAGACTGAACTTAGCGGAGTACATTGCTGGCTGGACTAGGATGACGAGAGACGTCTTAGTTACAAGTTAACCCATGTTGTCTACTGAATCCTGATGAAAGGAGGACGAATAGTCTGTTCCGTCACCATACTTCACCTCAAGTTTTTAGTCATTGATTGCAATTTTATCAACCCGAAGATCCTAAAAATTACCCCTTTGACAGTGTGTTAGCATTATGTGGGAAACAAACAGCCTTATGCTAAGAAGCGTGGTATGACATATGCCTAGCTCCAGAAAATATTACATTCACTGAAATATCGTATCTTTCTTTAATGAAGTCCTGCGGTTAAAAATAAAACTGACAGAAGGGTTGTATTCTGCATGATTTAAACTGTTCTTTTGTGCCTCACCGTGCTTACCAGGAAAGTGTCAATCTTGAGGTTAATGCATTTTCATTTCTTTATTCAAGGTCTTTCTCCAACACTAAAAAATAACCACCTAAAGTAACTAGATATGGTGCATTTTTTGAGAAAATTCCAGTTTTAGATTATTAATTCCAGTTTGAAGTTGTTGTTGTTGTTTTAGCTTTGACAGTGGAGTCATTAGCGCCCATTCAGTTTGAAGTTAGGTACTTAATATGCATTGTCCGTAAGTACAATCAGTAAAATGTCAGTATTCAACATTTGCAGGTTCACTCCGACCAATTTTTCTTCTTTTTTTTTACTTTGTTTTCATCCTTTAAAAATTTTATTCGTATATCAAGATAACATGGATTTATAAAACACATTTGTTCTGGTGAGATCTGGCATTTTTTTTAATGTAAAATTTTTCAAACTAGTTTACTGTCGATAACACTCTCGGGATTCTAGCCGCGTCAAATACAAGTCGACTGGCGACGTTTCGAGAGCTGGCACTGCTCCCATTGTCAACGTTCACAGTTATTTAGTTTACTGTCCTTTAACACATATGCTACTCTCAGGAACATTCATTGAGTTTGCTTCATAACGCTGAAGAGAATTTCACAGAAAATATTTGTGATGTTCATCAAATCTAAAAAATTTACTTCCCAGAAGCACCAGCTGCATATTATTAACATATTGTAGTCGCTTATAAAAGTCAACAGATCCTGCCTAATGCTAGATTCCTTAGGTGGGCTGACTGATTTGACCATATACGACTTGATTTTTCTGGACGTCGGTGACATGCCCTCCAAAATGTGTAGGCTTGTGGTTATTATTTTTCAGACAGATGATAAAAAGAACTTCATTACCAAAATGCGTGACCGTCCAGGCACTATTTCAAGAAAAAACAAATAATGATTAATTTACTGATCCATGAAAAGTTATCAGCACCTATCTTGAATAGCATGCAATCTTACATGTAATACACTTCAAGGCTGAAAGACATAGATCCATGTTTTTGATCCTTAATAATGTATGTTTTAATTTTTGACTAAAAATCTGCCATTCATGTAGTCAGACAGAATAAGGTAGCAACTTTCTATTATTAGTGTAAATATAATTTTGTGCTCTTATTCAAAAATGTGTAAGACAAACCATGTTTCTTAATGAAAATCAATTTTGCTGTCTGCCAATCATTTAAATTAAATTCTCATCATAATTCCCCGGAAAATAAAATTAACCCCAAATTTGGCTCTATTTAAAAGAATAACTGAACTGATTTGTGAGGTGTATTATGTCATTTCAGTTTTACTCTTGCTGTAAAAGAGTTTTGTATTGATGCATTATTTAACTATCTTATGTCACACAGGTAGCACAAATGTGTATTTCAAATTTATTGTATGTATGATTGTATATTTCATTTAGTCTGTCTAAAATCAACCATTAGTTACATAAGTATTATTATCTGCAAGTTCTGTATAGTGTGCTCATTCTTCCATTTCCATTGTAGGTGCAACGAACAATTGCCAAACAAATACAAATGGTCCATTCTGTTGGCAAAGGAAGATATGGTGAAGTGTGGCTTGCCAAATGGAGGGGTGAGAAGGTTGCTGTGAAAATATTTTTCACCACAGAAGAAGCCAGCTGGTTCAGAGAAACTGAAATATATCAGACAGTTCTAATGCGCCATGAAAATATATTGGGTAAGGAATTTTATAAACTTATTCTAACAAAATGAAAATATTTTGACAAGGTGCATGTGTTAATCATGTGAATAATTAAATGCATGAAGTATAAAGCTTAGGTATGAATGGTTTGGCAACTAAAACCAAAGCCATTTACTACATCTGGAGGTGGGTGATGAAGAAAGCACAGATATTGCCCGAGTAATTCTCAGGCCTAGCATTCAGGAGGACACGGATTCAAACCCCGTCCAGCCATCTAGATTTCAATTTGAGACAAATACATTCCTTCCTGTTTCGTGGCCCCCCCCCCCCCCATTTTTTTCCTACCTCTAATGACCTCAATGTTGATGAGGCGTTGAGCCTGAAGCAAATGAGTTGCAGGAAAAGGTCATGTGGGCTTAACTTGTCATATTTCATCTTCTCAATGACATCACATAGCTTGTTCAGCAAATTGATAGTACTTTGTAAGGCACCCTTTAGTTCACCAAAAGCACTCCCACTAGCCATCCTCAGCAGTAAAATATTCTATAGATCAATTGTGAAGTCACTTATGCTGGACTTAGAAATTTCAAGAAGAGTAACTGTCAAATTGAAGGATTTTCCCGGTATTCATTTCCACAGTGAAAACTCATCATTAGAATCATTTTAAAGTGTATTCATTATATCGGGAAAAATTTATTTAAGAGATAATTCGGTTTGTTCATGTTTTGAAACACACGATCAGGAAAGTAAAAATCTAAGATTTGAAATATCTTTGAATTGAGTAAAGTTACAGCTGAACTTTTATCACCAGCTTTAGTCAGCATTGTTCTGGATATTTTGGTAGTAAAATTAAGTAATTTGGCAAAGTTAAATTAGTAGTTTTAATAAAGAGAAAAAAATGAACTTTTTAACTAAAAGGAATACAATTGAGAAATTTATATCAGTAGATAGCCTAAATTGAGGCGATTACGAATATATAATGGTGTTAGGGTTCTTAATGGTGGTTTAAGAACTGCATTAATTAATTAAAAAAATCCACCAAACAGGTTATGTTTGAAGATGTCAGTTTTATTGTGATCCAAACAACAAGTCAGCGATATTCACAATTATAGGTACAATACAGAGATGCACAGTCGCAAAGAAACTCTCTGTGAACTCAACTGAATGATTGAAACTCTCTGTAACACTGAATACTGCCAACTAAACTGACTTACTAATTGAATGCATGAATGAATATCTCTGTCCAGGCGATCTGTTTATATAGTCTTTATCGAAATTACGAGAATTCTTCAAAGGCATCCGCCCGATATTTCTCGATCATTAACAATCACTCAAACAATCTAACATATTAAAAACAATCGGAATTAATACAAAATTAATTAACAACATTACAAAATGATCAGAAATGGTAATTATAGATACTTAAATACAAAATTATTTACAGAAATCCTTTCAAACGGTAGAAAAATGTCCTGTAGACATCGTAACTTACATTAATACATGTAATTACAAACATTTAAGAAATTCTCTTGCATCATTCGGTTCTTAAACATATTAAATGGCCTTTGAGTAATTTTCTTACCTAAAACAAAGTCTATATACACTGATTTACAAGAAATTACAAAACAAACATATCAAATCACTTTCAACCAAACATTAGCTCACTACAAATACTTCATACAGTACAGTGCTATTCAAAATTCAGGTATTAGGGCTGTTACAATGGTTTCGGTAAAAAGTTTAAGCATTTTTCTGGTAATTAAGTTTTTAAAGATAGATTGTCGTTCATTGTTGATGAAGCGAGTAAAAATTCCGCCAAGTTGGTCATGTGATAGACTTCAATTTTAGGCCTATAGAAACGTTTTTGAATGCTAAATTAAATTAAAACAGGTAGAACATGATCATATGAAGCCCTTGTATAAATTGCAAGTTAAACTATTTCATACTTTGGGAGATATTAATTAAATAAACATATTACTTACATCATAGGCCATGGCAAGCTTATGAAAGGCCATCCAGCCACCATGATTTCTCTCATTCTTTTTCCGGAAAGTGATCGTGTAACTCTGTGCTAGTAAGTGGAGCAAATTGCTCCATGCGGTAGCGGTTATGGCAAGTTCCAACATGCCGTTATAGCCAAGTACTCGCTAATGTTAGGGGGCATTAGTGAATTTGTCTTCTCGTATCAATGTGCTTAATCTGTAATCTTCAATGAAACTGTTGTTCGATGCTTTATCGACGAATCTGGTACTGACAATGTACAAGTGAACTTTATCAAGAATATAAGTATTGTGTTACTCTGAAACCGTGTCAAGTGACTTTATTTCAATTACCCTTCGCATTTGCAGTTTAATACGAATGCGTGGTGGCCGATTTCTTAAATATTTTAGGAACCAGAAGGCTACACATGGTCATGAACTTATTTGTTCAAAGTTTAGGTGAAAGTCTTAACCCCCCAACAAACCTTTCCGCCTGACAACTTCCTGTTCACAGCTGTGCTCCACTGCTTGGAGTACTAAAAAATCATAGCTGTTTTACTGTTGGTCAGCTGTGTCACCTTTGCCTTCCTTCAATGGGCAAATACCATTCCTTGGATTATGGTTTTGATAGATATAGGATCATAATTCAGAACCATAATTTCATACCCTACAGCAATAGACTCCAGTCCTTTTCGTCATTTGCTTCGTCATTGGTTGTTAAATAGCTTGCAGTAGGTGACATGTTGTTTCTTAGGAATAACAGACAAAATTTGTGATACCTTGCTTGTGTGAAGATTCTCCTGAACTTGATGCATCATGGTGGTGGAAATATCTAACCTTTCTGCTTGATCCTTGACTGTCAAATGCCTGTTGTGTACGATCTAGCACTAGGCTAGGGAGGCTCTCAGCTCACATAACTTCCACTGGTAACCCTTTTGTGTCCTATTTTTAGTGTTTTCTAAGCCCAACCAAAATAGTTTAATCCATTCTTTAACTGCAGAAAAAAATGCAAGCTCTCACTGTAAACTCCACCCGACCACTGTTTTATGGCACTGAGAATAAGACCTTCCTTCATGAAGAACTTGATCACTTATTCGATTTTTAAGATTGTGCTGGCATAGAGTATGTGACTCAAATGAATATCAGCAGTCACCTGACACATTCATATTAGTTCTCATAGATAGTGTTATTTTAACAACCAGTGTGCTAGTATGTGTCTATAGTTATGAAATGAAAGCCATTTATGTGTGTTCCAGAAAAACTCAAAAACTGCTGAGCAGTGGGGTTCTCATCATTTTAAAGTTCAGACGTGAGTTATTTGATATGACTTAAGTTTCAATGTTACACAATGCCTGAGCATTTAATGAAAATCTGAACATATAGTGTGAAACACTAAAGATGCAATACCATCTAAATGTTGTGTAAATCATACATACTTTGTAAAAAATAATAACCATATTACTCCCACATTACTGAATGGGAAAGAACTTTGGGACTTTCTGATAAGACGAAGAATACTATGTTTGTGGACTAGAAGTTGGCAGAGGTTGGGATGCCTGCTGAAAGAAGTTCTGGGAGGGACAGGATGATTTTTGAAAGAATGGTTATAATTTCTTGGCAGGTTAGCAGGAAATCGTAGTCCTCTCACAGGGTTCTATAGATGGATTTGGGTAGTATTGTGTGAACAGTATTGAACCATGATTGATCTAGGGTGGTCAACAGTCTGAGCAGGCTGCAAGGTGCCCCGTGAAAGTGGTTTGTGAACCACGCCGGGGGTAGTTGTGGGACCTCAATGTTTGGGAGATATTTAACTATTGTGTGATGGATTGCTGGTTTGAACATATACAACTGCTCTGAATGTCAAGACATAAAGGAAGGAACGTTTGGTATGATACAGATGGCAACTACCAAAATGGAGGTACTGGTGTAGGTTGGCGAGATTTGTTGTGAATCGAGGAGTTAACGTGACTGTTGGAGAGGGACAGATCCACGATCTAGAATGTGGCCTGGGTGTGGGAGTAGGTTCATGTGAAATTCAGTGTGTTAAAGTTATTAAAACTATTCAGAAAATTTAGAAAGTTGTTTTCCTGTGTTCAGATCATAAAAATGTCATCTATGAAGCTGAGTCAAATGAGGGATTTCAGATGGACTCTCTCCAAAAATGTCTGTGTTCCTTATAATGGGATTTAAAAAAAAATTATTCAAATGCATACCTCTAATTCTTTTTAAATCGCTGTAGCTTATTTATATCAGAAATTTTAGCCTCCTTTGATGACACTAACCCGTGCCGAGTAAACCTGAAAATTTACGAAAAATTGTTGTTTTGATTATCGCTTCATAAGTGACTAAACCATTATAATTTTGCATAGTTTGTTTTAGCAAAGAAATCCAGACCAAAAAACATAATAATCAGTTTTTTTAGTAAGACAGAAGGATTAAAATCATTAGGGATATTTTCTTTTTAAGGTTTTTTTTTTACAGTGCGGGTACAATTTTTGCTGTTTTTGCCTGAAAATTGGCTCTGTTCTTCACCAGCTGTAATTAAACCATGAAAATTCTGCATTAATTTTACAGCGCTTTCAGCTGTGCTGTTCAGATAAAAGATCTTTCTTTAGCCTGTACAAAACCTCATTTTATTCTTTCCTGAAGAACACTGCTTTAAATTTTCTGCCGTGAAAACAAATGTTTGCTCTTCGTGAATACAAATTCATCCATGATTTTTCCTAAAACAAAATGTAGGTAAGCTTTAAACAAGTAACAAAAGGTACAAAATAATGTACAATGCACATGCAAGAAAGTTAATTTTACATATAATACAAATTAGAGGCTGATATTTCTGCTGTCGAAGAACTGTACCTTTTTGCAAAGTCATATGTACTCTCCCTTTCCAAATTGCTTACCATTTTGGCTCCCTTGCTTAATTTAAGTTGAAATCTTAGGAAATTTATCGTGAGTGAATAAATCTTGTCATACACCGTGCCTGATGTACTGCACGAGGAGGCCTAATTTTCAGTTCTTTACCACTGTCTCCATTCAAATAACTTATATCTCAGTCAGTTCTCTGTAGTTGTCTCTTACAACTTACTAACTGACTAATTCAGCCCAACAGAAATGTAACAACTACTCTGTTTGTGTATCATTGATTTTTTTCAGAGTGTTAATACCAATTTGATGTTGTCATGCAAAAAGCAACAATTTTCTTTCTAACATTTGCTCCAGAAGTGTCCAAGCACCATTGACATGACATATATTAGATGCAGTTGTGTTGCAGACAATAATAATCTGCACTTTATTACTTAGACCCCAGTTATTCAGAGCATTCAAAACTACTTCAACTAAGTGGTCTTTACCATATGAAGTTGTTCCCTATTACGAAATAAGAATTTGTTCCCTGTTACAAAATGTAATTATGAGATAGACTGGCAGTTGTTCTTCTTTGGAACTTCTTACACCCAGACCAGGCAGCAATTTTCCATCCCAACGGATGGTCATGACTTGTGGTGTCATTTTAAAACCATTTATTATAGCTTTTGCTCATTCCTTCGTTGTTTGTGTCCTGATTCCGCAAATGGAAGACTTGTTTATAGAAACATCTTCAATGCTGTCGCGTGCTTCCACAATAACTTAAAGAACATAAACTGAGTCTCTTACACTTAAGTGGCATCTATCCAAGACAGCTATTATTTTATGAATAACGATATCGTTTCTTTTTAGCTTTGCAACAGTTCCTGATTGTATTATTTTGGCTGCCTTTTGTAAATGCTCTTCCTGATGTTCTTCAGAACAAAAATGTACTATTGAGTTCATCACACAGCATCAAAAAATCATAGGACACTGAAGAGCTTGACTACCCACTAAACCACATATATTTAAGTATTTTTCTCTTCATCCATTTCATTTGTTTTACCTTTTCCTCTTTTTCGGCTAATTTTCCACACACTCCTAGCAACCTAGTCTCCCTTGCTCTCTGTGTCACTGTAAGAAGATTTTACCCTCGTTTGTTTACATCTTGAGGCTGTGAGCGTGTGCAATACCATAAGCTTTATCCAATTCACGTTGGAAATTCTCTTCCATTCGCTTATAAACATACAGAGATTTGATTGCATTCTTTTTTTCAACTGTCTCCATAATATTCCCTAGAATATAATGCACTCATGTACAGTGAGATTAGGACTTTCACTTAGCCGATTTGCCTTCAAGGATATTAAAAAATAAAATTGGTAGAACTCTTGCAGTTTGATAGTTTGCCTATCCTAATAAAAATATGCTCTTCCTAGCACATCACAATCCTAATCCCATCTGTTAGAACAAAACAATATGTGATACCTATTCAAGAACTGTAATGACAGTAACAATTAATGCAGGTGCAAGTCACTACTCTCGCGTAACTCGTATAAAGATGAGTCGGTGCAAGTCAGCATGGGTTACAGTTCTCCGAATGGTGTGAAAATTTATATGTGAGGGTAAAATAAAATAAAAAATTATGACCTAAGCGTTACTAAATTTTACTGAAAAATAATGGACACCCTAATATATATATATATATAAATTAGGATAGGGAAATGAACCACCACCACTTACCTTAGATGATGCTTGTGGGGCGTGAGCACACAAAATGTACAAAAATACGCATGATAAAGGGTTAGACAAGAAAATTTTACATCACATGAGTTTATCCGTTTTGTATGTTCATGCTCCACGGCTGTCGTCGAAGATAAGTGGTGGTTCATTTCCCTATCCTAATTTGTAATTTCTTTTCGTTACTGTATATACTGGGTTTTCAATTTATTCCAAAAAAGAGAAACAAATTTCATAGTTACAGGATACATAAAAACTGCATTAAATCAGTCACTCTTAGATCAAGGAATGATAGTAGGGATTTGTCTTTGGGTAATGAGATGAATATTTCACAAATAACTAATGTTGGTATGAAAAAGTGATTTTACAAAAAAAAAAATTAAAAAAAAAAAATTCTGCATTGCAGCATGGTCGGGCCTAGCTTTTGGAAGGATGTGGATGAAAATCGCCTTCCAGCCATATAGATTTTGTTTTTCCTTGTTTTCCCAAAATCATTCCAGGTGAATGCTGGGACATTTCCTTTAAAAGACCAGTGCCAAATTCCTTCTCATTCCTTGTCCTCAATAACCAGCTCATCGTTCATCAGGAAGCACTTGTCTAAAATGATTACTGGACAGCATCATATTACTTCTTGGTCCAATCAAAATTTAAATAACGGAAGCATGGCCTACTATACAATTACTCATGCCGCGCTATAACTATACATCCGACTCGCGCAGCGGCCAGCTTCAGACTCCCTCAACAATTTCTTTATTACACTGTGCACCTTCATGCTCTACAATGCTTCATGGAAACGAGTTGTCAAACAATTGATTTTATTTACTTCTCTAACCATTTTACGAGACACAAATGTTTAATTACTGCCATTCAAATCAACTTTCAACTCTTTCTATGCTTAGCTTAGCTAAAACTGTATCACTACAACCCCCCTGGGTTTATATTTGGTATTTGGAAATGACAGTGGACAATAGCAAAAATAAATCCACCAACTTAAAGAGACAGTTTGATATACCAATAACTTCTTATTCATACCATCCACAATCTTTACAATGCACAAAGAAAACTTACATAGTCATACAAAACCATTACTTTATCCTTAAACTATAAAGCTTGGTGGCGATGGGCTAATTATTACAGCTTCCATCACATCAAATAATCAAAAATAACATTACAAAATTTATGCCAAAATTACCATGTTACCAGTTTGATGTATTGACAGAAAAGGAGACACACTTCCTACCAAGTGAAATCCCAATGTAATGTCCAAAAAATGTACAAATCCACTTGCATCTAAAGCGTCCACAAAATCACCAAAGTTAGCATCGTCGTTAACAAAATTGGTGGTAACACAATTGGTCAATATGTACACTTCCCATTCTTAGAAAGACATATTTACAATACAGCAAACTCAAAAATGATCAATGAGTGGTTTAATGCCGTGAGGTACAACTCCCCTTCTAAATAAACTACGGTGGAAAGTAAAATACACAGCTTTGTATGTGCTTCCCAAACTTATCTCCTCACTCTAATTAAATTACGTGAATTTTACAATGACTGTATTTTGGCATATTTGCCAAGTTAAACATACAAAGAAATGGACAAAATACTTTGGAGCTATTTTATCTTCGTAACTCCCACCTGAATATTTATATATATAATAACAATGAGCAGGAAAAAGCTTTAAGGCAATAAAACTAAGGAAGGATAGGGAAATATGACCCAACACTTACCACAGATGAAGGCGGCTGGGACGACGAACAAAAAACAAACACAAGAGAAGCGCAATATTTCGGCCTACAGCAGCCTTAAACGTGCAGAAGGTGAAGCACCAGGCGGCGTCACATATGTACACATAGATGACCAACTGGTGAATGGCGTCTCAGATGCGGATGGTTGTTTAGGTGGAAAAGGGGGGGGGGGGTAAGCTCAAATATTGGATCGATAATCGATACTGATGACGATATGTTGTTATTGAAAGAGGTGAATAATAACTGGGTGGGGATATATATATATATATTATTATTATTATTATTGCAGCTATATCGATCCTTTTTTCAGGATGTAGCCTCTTTAAGCCTAATGAGCTATATATTAGAATTTAATTCTACATAGTGTTGCTGTAGTTCTTTCCAGGCCGATCGATCCTGAGCCGCCCTCTTCCAGTTCACGCCTGTAACTCGACGTATATCCTTATCCCAGCGATCCGGGGGTCTTCCTCTTGCTCTTTTCAGGTTTCTCGGTATCCAGTCCAGCACTACCGTAGTCCATCTTTCATCTCTTTTGCGAGCAACATGACCGGCCCATTGCCATTTTTGGGTCATGACTCTTTTTAAGATGTCTGTTACTTTAGTTATTGAACGGATGTGCACAGCCCTTTTCCTGTCTCTTCTTGTAAACCCTAGCATTGCTCTTTCCATACTTCGCTGGGCAGTTCTCAGTTTTTGCTTCGTGTGACTATTTAGGGTCCAAGTCTGGCAGGCATATGTGAGGACCGGTAATACACATTGTTCAAATACCTGTTTTTTAAGATGTATTGGCATGTTCGATTTAAAAACTATGGAATTTCTTCCATATGCTCTCCAGCCCAGCTTTATCCGTCTGTAGATCTCAGGCTTTGAGTCACCATTCATATTGATCAGTTGGCCAAGATAGATGTACTGATCTACGAACTCAATACCAGAATCTTTCATGTCCGCCTTGTCTTTTTCTGCCCATTTGTTTTGCATGATTTTGCTTTTTGATATATTTATTTTAAGGCCCACTTCACTGCACGCTGTCTCTAGTTCATTTATCAGTTCTTTGAGCTCTTCCAGACTGTTTGAGAGTAAAACTATATCATCAGCGAATCTTAAGTTGTTGAGATTTCTTCCATTTATTCTCAAACCTCGGTTTTGCCATTGGATTTTTGACATTGCCAACTCTAGGACTGATGTGAATAGCTTGGGGGATATAGAGTCTCCTTGTTTTACCCCTCTTTCTACTGGGAACTCTTTGGTGACTTCAGCGATGTTGACAAAAGCAGTGGAAGTGGTGTAGATGTTGTACAGTAAGTCAATATAGCCGGGATTCACTCCTTGTTCTAAAAGGGCTTGCATGATTGCAGAGTGATGGACTGAATCAAAAGCTTTTTCAAAATCGATAAAGGCCAAACAGAGGGGCATCTGGTATTCATTTGCTCGACTTATTACTTCGTTGATGACTTGGATGTGATCTACTGTGCTGAATCCTGACCTAAAACCAGCCTGTTCAATTGGTTGTGCTGTGTCCAAGGTGGAACTGATGCGGTTATTGATGACCTTTGTAAACACTTTGTATATGACAGGAAGAAGGCTGATGGGGCGGTAGTTTTTAATATTGTAACGACTGCCCTTTTTGTATAGCAACACAATCATTGCTTTGTTCCAGCTGGATGGGATATTTCCTTCTTCGAGGCATTGTGAAAACACCTTAGCTAGGTGTCTGTAAGTTTCTTCTCCAGTCAATTGGAGTACGTCAATAGACAGGCCGTCATAACCACTAGCTGATCCTTTTTCATTTCGTTCACTGCCCTTCTAACTTCATATGGGAGGACTTCAGGAATTGGTGAGTCTGGGCTTGATGTCATTAAAGGATTTTCATCTTGCTTGCTGTATAAGGACTGATAGAAGTTCCTGATATGAACCAATACTGCCGTTTTGGTCTGTAATACGCTCATTATCATCATCCAAAGCTATTATTTGTTTCTTTCCTATCATTAATCTTTGTTTTGCTTTCTTATAGCCTTTCTTGTTCTCTATAACTGATCTGACCAGGTTTTCGTTATATTTCTTGATGTCAGCTGTTATTTCTTTTCTAATGGTCTTGCACAGTTCAGCATATTCAATTAGGTTTTTTTCAGGTTTTACTTTCATATTCCTCCGTTTATTCAGGAGAGTTTTTGTATTATTGCTAATTTTACTTAATTTGGTGGTTTTAACAGTTCCTGC
Organism: Vandiemenella viatica; assembly: GCA_031002005.1. Classification (NCBI taxonomy): domain Eukaryota; kingdom Metazoa; phylum Arthropoda; class Insecta; order Orthoptera; family Morabidae; genus Vandiemenella; species Vandiemenella viatica. The sequence goes on from JARYHS010008074.1 coordinate 345,749,326, forward strand.
AATTTCTATGGCTAATGTGTTAATATTTGAAGCTAAATTTCCATTGGCGGTGGAAGCTAGTTTCTCCGATAGTGTGCGTTGAAAAATGTCTTTCTTTTCAGTGAGATTGATTATATTTACTGATGTTTTATTGGTTCCTTTTATTAGCTTTCGCCTTTCCTGTTTTATGCAGATACTAAGTTTCGCTCGGACCAGCCTGTGATCACTTCCGGTGTTGAATTGATTTAGAACAGTGACGTCTTGAACAAAATGTCGGCTATTGGACAGGATGTAGTCTATTTCATTTTAGTTTTATGATCTGGACTTCTCCATGTCCACTTTCGACTTTGATGTTTTTTAAAAAATGTGTTCATGACGTGCATTTTTGTGTGCTCTGCAAACTGCACAAGTCGTTCCCCTCTGTCATTCCTAGTTTGTATTCCGAACTTATCGACCACAGTGTCTCCTTGTTTCCTGGTGCCTACAATAGCATTGAAGTCTCCCATGATAATCTGGAAATGGCAGTCTTTGCCTCTGTCATGCAGTGTCGTGACATCTTCGTAGAAAGACTCTACTTCATCGTCTGAGTGCGAGGATGTTGGAGCATATACCTGCAGTATTTGTATTTTGTAGCGATTTGATAGTTGTAACACTACTCTTGCTGCTCGATCTGAAATACCTTCTATTAGTTTAACCTTATTTTTCACACTACGGTTTATCAGGAAACCCACTCCATTTAGCTTTCCCAAGGAGTTTCCGTAATGGTACAAGATGTGGCCTGATTTAAGTTCGATACATTCTTCCTCTGGACGTCTAACCTCACTATATATATATATATATATATATATATATATATATATATATAAAATAAATGTAAATAGCATGGATAATAGTAAATACAGAAATACAAAAAATGTAAATGGTATAGATAATAAGTGCTGGGTCTGGTGGGCAGAGTTTATTGGAGATTGAGGCCAGGAGGATGTCTGGTGTCAAGGATATTCTGGCAGGCTAGTTCCCATCTACGAAGTTCAAGAGGGGGTCGTGTTGTTAAGGAAAACTCTGATTGCCCTAACTGAAAAACAGATGTTCAAATTATTGATTTTGTAGGAACTGGCACGTTTTGCAACTGGATGTGCCTCATTGTTAGTATAAACTGTCTGCCTGTGGCCATTCATTCTGATAGCTAGGGGATTGGTTGTGAGGCCTATATATGAACTGGAGCAATGGAGGCATGTCAGTTGGTATATGAGGTGTGTTGTCAAGCAAGTAGCATGACCAATGATAGGGAATGTTTCACCTGTGGTATAATTGGAGTAAGTGGTAGTTATGAACATTTTAATGTATTTTTCTGCACTTTTTGCAACATTTTGCATTTCTCAGGTACTAGCTCCAATTCACTGTCCCCCTCTCCCTGTCGTCTGTTTGAATTTACCTCCACCATGTTCCTGACTAACTATTATTTTGTGAGACTTCTTCCACATCACCCTCCCTCCATAATATTCTACTGTTGACGAAGGGCCAAGTCCCGAAATATTCATTGTTTTTCCTGTTCTTGTGCATTTTTGTGTGTTCACCCCATGAACCATCATCTAAGGTAAATGGTGGTTCATTTCGGTATCCTTTTGTGTATATGTGTGTGTGTATGCTAAGGAAGGATAGGGAAATATGACCCAACACTTACCACAGATAAAGGCGGCTGGGACGACGAACAACACAAAAAAAAAAACCAACACAAGAGAAGCACAATATTTTGGCCTAGACTAGTCTCTGTGTACACATCGGACTCCACCTGCTGTCTCACTTCTGTACCTATAAGGCTGTAGGCTGAAATATTGCACTTCTCTTGTGTTTTTTTTTTTTTTTTTTGTTCGTCGTCCCAGCCACCTTCATCTGTGGTAAGTGTTGGGTCATATTTCCCTAGCCTTCCTTAGTTTTATTGCCTTAAATCATTTTCCTGCTCATTGTTATTACATATAGTGCCTGGGCAAATGAATGTAATCACTAGAATGCTATGCCCGAGGACACACACAGACATTATCATTTAAACATGCATTCTTCCTACCATCCTTCCCACCACACCCTGTGTCACCTTCAGCAGACCGCCTAATCAAAAAAATATACTTGTACATAAATATCAACCTGCTGATGCTCCTAAATCACCATTTAGATTCTTCCCTTGTAAAAGACCCCATTGCAAATCTTGCAGTATGCATCTACTCACCACTATCTATTGAAAGCCTACTACTGGCGAAACCTGCGCCATAAGTTTTGCCACCTGTACAACAACCCATCCCGTATACCAGCTCACCTGCCTCCACTGTCAAAGTTCCTACATTGGCCTTACCTCAAACTCATTATCCATCAGAAAGAATACAGACAAACTGTTTACTCCAAAAACCTAGACCTCCCTGTTACTCACAACACCCGCTACCTTAATAACTGCTTCACAGTAAGAGCCATTAGGGTACTTCCAAATACCACCTTCCAATCTGAACTCCGTAGGTGGGAATTGGCATATCAACACATCTTGCAGACTAGACATCCCCCAAACCTTAATTTCCGATAATATCTTTCATCCTCACCTTGTACACCCATCACTGGCCAGCACAATAGATTCATATACATTTATAGACCTCATTTCCAAATTTTTCATTTATTTTATTTATTTATTTATTTTATTTATTTATTACATGGAAAAGAAAGGGAAAATACACCCAACACTCACCAAAGTTGAAGGGAGGAGGGCGGCAGCAACACAGCACAACTCACAAACAAAGAAAAAACAATATTTCGGGTGAAAATCCCCTTTTTCAAGTTAAGAGAGAGGTGGCTGGTCTTGCGCAAGACTTGCGTTGGACGCAGCCACTGATAGAACGCAACAAACTGACGGAGGTGGTGGGGGCAGCAACGATAATATAACCGCGAGTATACGAAAGATTAAAATGATAAAAAAATATAATAGTTATTAAAGATATAAATAAAAAAATTAATTGAAAATAAAAAAATAAAAAATAAATAAATAAATAAATAAATATGAAACTATTGAACTATTGTACTAGCCAGTGGTGGGTGTATAGGGTGAGGATGGAAGATGTTAACGGAAATTAAGGCCTGGGGGATGTCTAGTTTGAAGGATGTGTTGATATGCCAATTCCCACCTGCGGAGTTCAGATTGGGAGGTAGTGTCTGGAAGTACTCTAATGGCTCTTACTGTGATGCAGTTATTAAGGTCACGGGTATTGTGAGTACTGGCATGGTGAGCAACGGGGAGGTACAGGTTTTGGGAGTAAACTGTCTGTCTGTGACCATTCATTCTGATGGATAATGAGTTTGATGTCAGGCCAATGTAGGAACTTGGACAGTGGAGGCAGGTGAGCTGGTAAATGAGATGGGTGGTTGTACAGGTGGCATGACCTATTATGGGGTAGGTTTTACCAGTAGTAGGATTGCTATAGGTAGTGGTAGGTGGATGCATACCACAAGTTTTGCAACGGGGTCTCTTACAAGGGAAGGATCCAAATGATGGTTTAGGATCATCAGAGGCTTGATATTTATGTACAAGAATGTTTTTTAGATTAGGCGGTCTGCTGTAGGTGACTCGGGGTGTGGTGGGAAGGATAGTGGGAAGAATGCAGCGCATTTCAGGAAAGGATCTAAGAAAGTCATAGCCCAGACGAAGAATTTTGTTTAGCGATTCCAGGCCAGGGAAAAACTGGGTGAGAAAAACAGGGTTCTTGTTGGCTTTAGGTTGTCTGTGTCGGTGTGGAGGACAGTCCCTGACCCTTGATACTTGGTTTTGAATTAGTTCTGGAGGATAATTGCAGTTTACGAGTGCCTGGGTCAGATTGTTGGTGTAGAGGGTAAAGGACTCGTGATCAGAGCATATGCGTTTGCCCCGAATGGCTAGGCTGTATGGAATGGAACGTTTTGTGTGATATGGATGGCAGCTATCAAAATGGAGATATTGTTGTAGGTTAGTGGGTTTTATGTGGACAGAGGTGTGTAAGTGACCCATTCCGTACAGAGATGTCTACATCCAGAAAAGTTATGTCAATCTGAGAGTAGGACCAGGTGAAGTTTAAAGAGAAGAAGTTATTCAGTGAGTGCAAGAACTCAAGAACGAGATTTTCACCGTGGGTCCAGATCATAAATATGTCATCTATATACCTGAACCACACGGTGGGTTGTAGGGTAACCTGTTGAAGAAAACATTCCTCTAGTCTGCCCATGAAAAGGATGGCATATGAAGGTGCCATGCGAGTGGCCATAGCAGTGCCTCGAATCTGATGTTAAACCTGAGACTGGAAGGAAAAGAAATTTTTGGTCAGGATGAATTGAGCCAAAGAAGTGAGTAAATGAGTGGTAGGGAAGGTGTGCGGGGGGCGACTGTCGAGGTAATGTTCCATGGCACTAAGGCCCTGGCCATGAGGGATGTTGGTGTATAGCGATGATACATCAATAGTGACCAGGAAGCAATCTGTAGGTAGGGGTGTAGGGACTGTTGACAGACGCTCTAAAAAGTCGGGGGGTATCTCTGACATAGGATGGAAGGGCCTGGACGAATGGTTGTAGGTGCTGGTCAACGAATGCAGAAATGCGTTCTGTGGGAGACCCAAAGGCAGCAACTATAGGACGTCCAGGATTGCCCGCCTTATGTATCTTGGGCAGAAGATACAAGGTGGGGGTTCGGGGAGTCTTAGGAGTCAAAAGGTTAATGGAATTGTGTGAAAGACCCTGTAAGGGACCTTGGAGACTGAGGAAAGAGCGGATTTCTGTGCATATTGATGTAGTGGGGTCAGTGGTATGAGATAAGTAAGTGGAGGTGTCAGAGAGCTGCCTGAGGGGGTCAGCTGTGTAGTCACTTTGATCCATGACCACAGTGGTCGAGGCCTTGTCAGCTGGGAGGATTATGATGTTTTTATTTTTGGAGAGTTCACTCATTGCTCGCATTTCACTACGGGTCAGGTTGGTGGAGTGGGGGATTGAATTTAGGAAGGAAGGTGATGAGAGGGTTGACATGAGGAATTCCTGGAATAGGAGAAGGGGATGGTTTTGAGGGAGGGGAGGTGGATCTAACTGGGATGGAGGTAGGAATTGATGGAGGCTGGGTTCCAGGTTATCACATCGGCTGTCTCCCCTGCCTGTAGTATTGAAATAATACCGCCAGTTGAGTGTGCGGCAGAATGAAAGGGAGTCCTTAATAAGAGTAATCCGAGGGGGGGGGGGGGGGAAGTAAGACCTTTTGAAACAACTGATAGTTCAGGTTCGGAGAGGGGGGTGGAAGAAAGATTCACAATAGGGATTTTTGATTTCTCCAGTGGTGGGGAATGGGTAGTATAAGCACCATGCTACTCATCTTGCTAAACTGAGGTCTCATATCTTATTCCTTCAATTCTGCCTTTCTCTTAACATACCACCAAATGGCCTTACCATAAAACTTCCTATTTCTGGATGCCCCCCGCAACTTCATCCTACGCTCCACTCATTCCCTGGCACTTACTAACCTAGTTCTCCAACAGTATATCATAAAAGCCCAACAACACTCATCCCACCTAATTTCCTTACACAAAATACTTCTCCTTGCATTCCCTGGTTGCATTCATTATTTACATAACATCCTTAACCATTGCAACCATTTGTTAACCAAACAAGCACAAAAACATCTTTAAAAGCTCTCTTCCCTCTGCAAGAGCTATTTTGTTTTGGGCCTTCATCTCCCCAACTCCCATTCAGGCAACACATTACATCTCCACCACTTATTGCCACTATGCCATGTATTTCTCATATTCTCAACTTTCCCCATCCAGCACCTCTGCCAAACACTCCCATCACCCCCGCCACTACCCATTCCCCACCACTGGAGAAATCAAAAATCCCTATTGTGAATCTTTCTTCCACCCCCCTCTCCGAACCTGAACTATCAGTTCTTTCAAAGGGTCTTACTTTCTCCCCCACCCCTAAATTTGATCGGATTACTCTTATTAAGGACTCCCTTTCATTCTGCCGCACACTCAACTGGCGGTATTATTTCAATACTACAGGCAGGGGAGACAGCCGATGTGATAAACTGGAACCCAGCCTCCATCAATTCCTACCTCCATCCCAGTTAGATCCACCTCCCCTCCCTCAAAACCATCCCCTTCTCCTATTCCAGGAATTCCTCATGTCAACCCTCTCATCACCTTCCTTCCTAAATTCAATCCCCCACTCCAACAAACTGACCCGTAGTGAAATGCGAGCAATGAGTGAACTCTCAAAAAATAAAAACATCATAATCCTCCCAGCTGACAAGGCCTCGACCACTGTGGTCATGGATCAAAGTGACTACACAGCTGACGCGCTCAGGCAGCTCTCTGACACCTCCACTTACTTACCTCATACCACTGACCCCACTAATTCAATCTGCACAGAAATCCGCTCTTTCCTCAGTCTCCAAGGTCCCTTACAGGGTCTTTCACACCATTCCATTAACCTTTTGACTCCTAAGACTCCGCGAACCCCCACCTTGTATCTTCTGCCCAAGATACATAAGGCGGGCAATCCTGGACGTCCTATAGTTGCTGCCTTTGGGTCTCCCACAGAACGCATTTCTGTATTCGTTGACCAGCACCTACAACCTTTCGTCCAGGCCCTTCCATCCTATGTCAGAGATACCCCCTACTTTTTAGAGCGTCTGTCAACAGTCCCTACACCCCTACCTAAAGATTGCTTCCTGGTCACTATTGATGTATCATCGCTATACACCAACATCCCACATGGCCAGGGCCTTAGTGCCATGGAACATTACCTCGACAGTCGCCCCCCCGCACACCTTCCCTACCACTCATTTCCTCACTTCTTTGGCTCAATTCATCCTGACCAAAAATTTCTTTTCCTTCCAGTCTCAGGTTTACCATCAGATTCGAGGCACTGCTATGGGCACTTTCATGGCACCTTCATATGCCATCCTTTTCATGGGCAGACTAGAGGAATGTTTTCTTCAACAGTTTACCCTACAACCCACCGTGTGGTTCAGGTATATAGATGACATATTTATGATCTGGACCCACGGTGAAAATCTCGTTCTTGAGTTCTTGCACTCACTGAATAACTTCTCCTCTTTAAACTTCACCTGGTCCTACTCTCAGACTGACATAACTTTTCTGGATGTAGACATCTCTGTACGGAATGGTCACTCACACACCTCTGTCCACATAAAACCCACTAACCTACAACAATATCTCCATTTTGATAGCTGACATCCATATCACACAAAACGTTCCATTCCATACAGCCTAGCCATTCGGGGCAAACGCATATGCTCTGATCACGAGTCCTTTACCCTCTACACCAACAATCTGACCCAGGCACTCGTAAACTGCAATTATCCTCCAGAACTAATTCAAAACCAAGTATCAAGGGTCAGGGACTGTCCTCCACACCGACACAAACAACCTAAAGCCAACAAGAACCCTGTTTTTCTCACCCAGTTTTTCCCTGGCCTGGAATCGCTAAACAAAATTCTTCGTCTGGGCTATGACTTTCTTAGATCCTTTCCTGAAATGCGCCGCATTCTTCCCACTATCCTTCCCACCACACCCCGAGTCACCTTCAGCAGACCGCCTAATCTAAAAAACATTCTTGTACATAAATATCAAGCTTCTGATGCTCCTAAACCACCGTTTGGATCCTTCCCTTGTAAGAGACCCCGTTGCAAAACTTGTGGTATGCATCCACCTACCACTACCTATAGCAATCCTACTACTGGTAAAACCTACCCCATAATAGGTCATGCCACCTGTACAACCACCCATCTCATTTACCAGCTCACCTGCCTCCACTGTCCAAGTTCCTACATTGGCCTGACATCAAACTCATTATCCATCAGAATGAATGGTCACAGACAGACAGTTTACTCCCAAAACCTGTACCTCCCCGTTGCTCACCATGCCAGTACTCACAATACCCGTGACCTTAATAACTGCATCACAGTAAGAACCATTAGAGTACTTCCAGACACTACCTCCCAATCTGAACTCCGCAGGTGGGAATTGGCATATCAACACATCCTTCAAACTAGACATCCCCCAGGCCTTAATTTCCGTTAACATCTTCCATCCTCACCCTACACACCCACCACTGGCTAGTACAATAGTTCAATAGTTTCATATTTATTTTTTTATTTATTTTTTATTTTCAATTAATTTTTTTTATTTATATCTTTAATAACTATTATATTTTTTTATCATTTTAATCTTTCGTATACTCGCGGTTATATTATCGTTGCTTCCCCCACCACCTCCGTCGGTTTGTTGCGTTCTATCAGTGGCTGCGTCCAACGCAAGTCTTGCGCAAGACCAGCCACCTCTCTGTTAACTTGAAAAAGGGGATTTTCACCCGAAATATTGTTTTTTCTTTGTTTGTGTGTTGTGCTGTGTTGCTGCCGCCCTCCTCCCTTCAACTTTGGTGAGTGTTGGATGTATTTTCCCTTTCTTTTCCATGTAAATATTGCCTCGCGGCATTTCTTTCCTTTCATTGTTACCTATATTATTTATTTATTATTTTTTTATTTTTTAATTATTATTATTATTTCCCAATTATAATTTTCTTGTAATTTATACTTGGTTAATGGAAACAAAGAAACTGCCGCCTGGCACTGAAAATAAACAGATACCCGTCACTTACCACAGATGAAGGCAGAGGGCGAGACATGGAAAAACACAAAAACAAACGAATTGCACAATATTTCGACTTAAGTCTTAGTCATGTGGGAGGCGAGACATATGGCAGGGGAAAAGATGTGGTCACATCCCAACCCGCCACATGATTCATCCACGTGTGCTGCATCTGGTGTAGAATCCACAATTAATGAAAAGTACTTTGCTTTTTGCAGCTCATCACCCAAATATTTTTTAGTACTTTCCCAGCCATTAAATAAATAAATTTGTCGCAGATAGTTTTTGATAAGTAGCTCGTATTTCCAGATCCTTGGTTTCCATATCTTTCAATATGCCTGGCTAAAATCGGATCAAACTCTGTTATTAATACAAGTAGCATTATGTAATTTCCACTGTGTGTGTCACCAAATATTTCATTACTTCCTCTAAAAGCGAGACCTCTTGAAGCCAATCCTTTCATAACAGCTACAACTCTCTTTAAAATGTTCCTTCAATAAACAATTTCCTCATTCATTTGAGCAGTTAGTGAAGTTGTAATATAACCACGTATCAAACCTCTAGCTTTTATAGCGAGAATACAGGACTTGTGATGTGGAGAATTTTCATGTTGAGCTACTCGAGCTTCTGCATTCTTCCAATCATTGAAACCTTGCTGGTTAAAGTGTGTTTGGTTTTCTACCAATCCAAAGGCCAAAAAGGGTCCACAAAATACGGAGCCTTTGCTTTCCAAATAGATAAGCCAATTCCTTTCTTTTACTTCATTATTTTTCATTTTTCTAATAAAAAGATTTTTGTATAAATAATGGCTATAATCAGAATACACTCTCTCACGTTTTGTAAAATCGTAGTACTTGTTTTGTTCTAAACCATTTCTTGCAATAATGTCCCTTGACATGTCGTTTATTTCCCATAATGCAGGATCTGTGTTTAGTTTTATTATTGGTTGAACTTTTGTGACTTGGGAAACTTCTTGACTGCATGACATCAAATTACTGCCACTAGTTGAAGGTAATTCCTTATTAACATCAGAAGGACAAGAAGGTTTTACTAAACACGGCTGATTGTGCTGACCCAGATTCATCAGCTCAATGGGTGTACTAGTACTTTGTCCACATAGATTTTCTTTATCAATAGATCCTGAGTTCTCTTGTGCAATACTTAATGTCTTATTACTGTTCGTCTTGTGCTTTTTAAAAAACTTTATATTTTCCTGATCTTCTGAAGAACTTGCTGTTATCAATCATGTTTTAATTTGGCTTCCTTTTTGTACTGAGCACCGCTCAGTATCTTCCTTCCATCACTCATCTTTATCAGATGAGATGAACATAAAATATTTCAATAGATCTGTAAAAAGAAAAGGGAAAATTTATTGTGTAAGTATCACAATTTTGGTGATCATCATAAAATTACAAGGATTTTTTCTTAATTTAACATCTACTATATGAGTACACTCTTAAGGAAAAGTAGAAAAGAGAAAATTAACTTGAAAAAGGTGAATAGAAGGAATATAATGACTTCAAATTTTTCAGAAAACATCTTCCAACATTGAGGAACAACTTTTTCACCAACAGTTTTCCATACGACAAACTTCGTAGCATACTTTTTATCTGCAAAGAACAGAAAACGCGTTAAGATGTATGCTCTGATTTGTAATCAATTATTATTAAATGATTATAATTAATATTAATTTCAATCAGAATACTGATTTCAGCATAGTTCAATCCATGTTCCTTAAAAATTTCAAAGAATTTAATTCATTATTAGCTGAGAAATGACGAGTTAAGTTTAAAAAATCATTGACTTTTCAATGATTTTTTTTCAATAAAATTAGGACTTTCGAGCGCTCGGGAACTTTCAACATCCAGATACTCAATTAATGAAATCATAGATCATACTTAAGTATTTTTATTATAGAAATCATGAAATGTAAGTCTGTCAGCAGAAACTTACCTCTGTCTATAGAGTCTTCCTTCGGAAATATTCGACAGGCTACAGACTGCATTGAACAAGATAGAAAGTCAGGAAACTAATGAGAAATTAAATTAATAATTTAGCTAATTGTTTGCTGTCCCCACTTACCTAAATGAAAATTTATAGTAAACGTATTTTTCTTTTCTATTAATTGTTCCAAGTTTGTCACTTCACTACTAGATGTCACCACTTAAATTAAAATTTATAGTAGACATTTTTCTATTATGTTTATAATCACACACAAATTTGACGGCTTACTAAAGCGGGCACCCTAGGAAATTTGTCGCCCCTACCCCAATCTTAAACGTTATGAAAACCCATCAAAAACTTTATTTTATGCATCATGCTGGAACAAATGGATAGATTCCAGATACAGATTTATGTATGTGCTATGTATTAATGATTGGATAGTAGATGTTTTGACTATCGAGCAGCAACTTTAACAGATGATATGGTTAGGTTGAAATGTAGCCTAGACCAAAATGTAGACTGTATAACAGCATCCAATTCACTCCGTTCTGGGAATTGTTTGAGAATACCAATGTTTAGTTTACTTTTGGAAATGGCTGGTGACAAATTAATTAAAGTTGGTATTCATGATTTACATCGGAAATATAAAAATAGTGTGCGGTTAAATCAATCCCGATTAGAACGGGCAATGCCGGGTACTCTGCTAGTTTCTCTATAAATCTGCAGCTGGAGAAGTTTTTTTTTCTGTCATCAATCTCTTGACTGGTTTGTGCAATCCTCCATTTCATCTCAACAACCCAAGTCCTCAGTTATCTGTTTCTTATATTCTACTCTCTGTCTTCCTCTGCAATTCTTAGCTTCAACTGTTCCCTGCACTAACAAGTAACAAATCCTGCATGTCTCAAAATAAAACCTACCATCCTGTCTCTTCTTTCTGTAAGACTCTTCCACAAACTTCTTTCCTCACCCATCATTTCCAAAACTGATTCATGTCGTATTTATCTGTTCACTTAATTTTCAGCATCTTTCTATAGCACCACATTTCAAATGTTTCAATTTTCCTTCTTCCTGGTGTTCCTAAAGTCTATACTTTGCTGCCATAAAGAGCTGTGCTCCACATAGAGTTTTAAAAAGCTCTTTATGAGTCCTAGATCAATATTTGAAACTAAAAGATTTCTATTTTTCATGAAGGCTTTTTTCACTAGCGCTATTCTGCTTTTAAAGTCATTCCTCTTCAACCATTTGTTGTAATTTTACTACCTAATTTGGCAAATTAATTAACTCCCTCTATTGCATCTGACCCTATTTTTATATTTAATCTGCTATTATTGGTATCATTTCTGCTACATCTCATCACTTTTGTCTTGCTTTGGTTTATATTTAGTACAAAATCTTCCTTCAGTATTTTGTTCATGATATTTAGTAACTTTTCACTATCCTCAACCTATTCTGCTATATAATACAAGAAAAAAACATCAGTTTATATATATATATATAGCTGTGTGCATCTTATTAATATAAGGTAATGTTATTCCTATTTTTTGAACTGACGCTGCATATTATACAGTGACTTGCAAATATCATGTTACAGTTCTTAATCAGATTCTAGTGTCCCTGTATAACAGAGTCTGAATGTAACAGGTTTTGAGAAATTCAGTTGATATGATATGTGAAATGCATGGTGGTGGTGCTAATTATTTTTATTTTTACAGGTTTTATAGCAGCTGACATTAAAGGAAATGGCTCCTGGACACAGATGTTACTGATAACTCACTACCATGAAAATGGATCTCTCCATGATTACTTACAGACCCATGTATTGGATTCTTCTTCCCTTTTAACCCTTTCTTTATCAGCTGCTAGTGGTGTTGCTCATTTGCACACAGAAATATTTGGAACTCGGGGCAAGCCTGCTATAGCACACAGAGATATTAAAAGCAAGAACATACTTGTAAAAAAGAATGGAGAGTGTGCAATAGCTGATTTTGGTCTTGCAGTGAGGTACATAAGGTGAGCATAAATCATTTTGCCTGAAGTATTGCATTTACTGGAGGATTTGTTTGTCTGATGAACATGTAAAAATTTCTGTTGTTTCTTCAGAAGTATTGAAATTAAAGAAGAGTCAACGTATTCTCTGCATATCATAAAATATTCATGTATAATTCCGTATTTGCCTATTAATTGGTCATTTGACGATTATTTTATCATCATTTTTCTGGTGACTGCAGCGGAAAGTGTGAGATGGAGTGGGATTAAATTAACTTTCTTCTTTTATTTTTGACTAGCTGACCCGGCAATGCTTCACTATTGCTGGACTTGAGTAGGCACATAGATTAAATGAAAAAATATTTACATATAAATTTTACACTGCTGTTTCATTCATTTTCAGTTGGAAAGGGTGAGAGGGGATGCGCTTTGGAAAACATATGCAGGCAGTATTTTTCTGTTTGTTTCAAAGTATAAGTGTGCAAATTCCCATTGAAATCTGATGAAATATGTGGTTTTGTCTAAATTATGGGGAGGAGGGGTGGGTTTTTTAATTTTTTTTGACAGGAACCTTCTCCATCATCCCGTCGACAACTCACCAAAGCTTCACCAGAAACGGACGTACGGTTTGTGCCTGTTTTTCATTCTAAATTGGTATATGTACACAATACAGACATATTTAAATATACAAAACCAATAAAAGACAGTGATTTTATTTTTGTGTTTGAAATTTAATTTAAGAATGTTTATTCAAGTGCTTTAGAATATACAATATTTTTAGTCTTTCCATCTTTTGCAAGAACAAATAAATTTTCCGGCTGTCCCACTCGTGAGCATGCTACATATAATTGACCATGTGAGAAGCATGGGTTTTCCAGATTTAATCCGCAAACTTGAAGCGATTGACCTTGTGCCTTGTTGATGGTCATTGAGAATGCAAGGCGAACAGGGAACTGCAGACGCTTGAAATCAAATGGCATATCTGTGGGAATGATGGGAATACGTGGAATCAGCACATCTTCTCCTTTCGACATGCCACTAAGAATTGTCGCCTCAATTACGTTTTGCATCAGTTTTTCACAGCGAGCCTGGTTCCGTTGCACAAAACTGGTGGATTAATGTTGCGTAAAAGAATTATTGGTGCACCAATTTTTAATGACAGTCTGTGCGGTGGCACACCAGAAAGATCCAACGAATTTAAAAACTCAACTGGATAATTTAAAATCTTGTCTACATTCATGAGGCTGTCAATTGATTTGTAGGTGACAGAACTACCCGGAATTTGTTAGTTGATTACGTAGTTGATTGTATTGACATAGATGTTTTTTGCTGCAAAAATAGCACGTTCACAAAGCCATTGGTGATTTTTGTAATTAGTGGAAATTTCCGGGAAAACTTTTAGAATTAGTTGTTTGATGGATGGAACAATCACACAGAAGTTCACTGGAAATGAAATGTGTTTTGTATTGGCATCAATTGGTACTTCTCCATTACCGATTTCCAATAGTTGTTTTGAAAATATGGTTGACAAATTGTGCTGCAGATGTACGCGCATATTGACCTTTAATGTGAGTTTCTGCACATATTTCCAAATATGCGATGCTTTGAGGCAAGCGTTGAGCTCATCGGCTGGTGTTGATTTTGGTATGACTGGTAGAGTCTGTCTGAAATCACCTGCTAATAAAATGAGAGCTCCACCAAATGGATTTGCATTTGCTCGTAGATCTTTAAGAGTTCGGTCAAGCGCTTCAAGCGATTTCTTGTGGGCTATTGTGCACTCATCCCAGACAATCAGTTTGCAAGTTTGGAGCACTTTCGCCATACCAGAACCTTTAGAAATATTTCATGATTGAGTTACGGCAAATTGCATGTTCAATGGGAATTTGAGCGCCGAATGCGCTGTTCGTCCACCATCCAATAAGGTAGCCGCAATACCTGATGAGGCAAGGGCCAAAGCAATTTCATTTTGAGAGCGAATATGCGCTAGTAGCAAACTGATAAGGAACGTTTTTCCTGTACCACCAGGCGCATCCAGGAAGAACAGACCACCTCTACCATTGGCCACTGCATTTGTGATTGTGTCGTAGACCAGTCTTTGATCTGCAACTAAGAGTGGTTTATTTGTTTCGACATATGCACGCAAGGCATCAGCACTGAATTGTTTTTCTCTCAATAAATCTCGATCAGGAAGGTCATACGCAGAACGTTGTGGTGCGACCATGTCAAGTTGAATGAGTGTTTTATTGTTGATGATTAAGCATGTCTCTTCGATTTCTATCAGAGCTTCATTGAAAATGTTGTCCGAAAATGGAATGGTGTAATCTTTGCTGATGGTACAAATTCGGTGCAAAATGTCTTCGCTTAAGTCTTCTCTGAATTTTTCCCACAAGGTTTTAGGGCTGGATGGCAAACATGTGGTCAAAATGGTAGCTGATAATGTTCGTGTTTGTCGTGGATGACTACTGACACAGGCGTCCATCAGTACAATTTCCCAGTGTTGGTCACTTTCCAGTAAATTAAGTTTTAGGCAAGCTTCTCTGTATGTGTGGCATTCTACGCCATCAACCGTTCTCAAATTTGCGAACGTAGTTGGACCTTTGACATTAATAAGCAGCATTCTCAGAAAGTAGCATTCGGCGTTATTTGGATGTACTGTGTAAATACGGCCCAATGCGTCAGACGAATACAGATTTTGATAGCCTTCAACTTGTGTGCCTTGTTTACGCCGTTGGAATTTTTTCGATGTGGTATTCCTTGTATAGTACTTTGGTACTTCTGCGTACAGTAATGTTTTAGCGAATACATCTTCTTCGCACAGGGTAAAAAATGCTGTCAGTGTTGTGTGCTCTGGTGCAGCAGCAACATTTCGTGCATTCTCTTCCGTGAAATAGACTCTTTGTCCATTTTCTAAGTGAACACTGAGATGAACAACTGTAGGATGCCGACTTTGAATTGGGAAACTCAAAATGCGCCATACAGCCTCATTGCTGCTTATATATCGACCTGTCTGAAATTGAACCACTTCATCCAAGCGCACGTCGGAATTGGCTGCACTGAATACTGCCATATCGGAGCCCCCTGGTTAACATATTGGCATATGTACTTTATTGATTTGACAGAATTACTGTATTCCACGTTAATGTGCACTTTAAATGTTTTTGATAACGGAGGCGAATATGGCACAATCCATCTATTGTCGATTTCAACTTCAACAGTTCTCATTCTGATAGTAGCCATGCGACCTCCATCATACGGTTTGCATCGTCTGTATTGAGGATAACTGTCATCACCACAGCGAGTTTCACGAAATAAATTGTCTGGGATACTTTTTTGTGCATCTGTTATCTGCCATGCATGGGGATTGTTGGTTTGTAGCACCACATGGTCCATGTACCATGTTTTTGGTGACAATATCGAATAGTAATCTATCTTCTTCAGGATCTGGTATTTCTGCACAAATTACATCATCAATGGAAGCTGGATGTATTTTAGTTTTGAGCCATATGAGAATGTGTGCATGAGGAAGGCCTCTCTTCTGCCATTCAATGGAATACATCCAGCATCTGGTTTCACCATAAACGTGATGCTTCACAATCAGATCCAACAGTTTTGTGAGTTTCTGCTTGAAAATTTGTGCATTTAAATCGTGACGATCAGCTGGAGTTTGACCGGGAAGTAGAAGCTCTTTTATCTCTTCCCATGCTGGATTGCATGTGAAAGTGATAAAAAATCTGGACGTCTGTATGAACGCACATATGTCATGGCGTCTTGGGCATATTCATGCATGTGTCGTGGATTGCCAGTGAAGGTTGCTGGAAGTATGACCATTTTGCCAATGTCTCTGACGTTTCCGTCGTTAGCAATCGCATCTCGTAAATGAATGTACTCCTCTGAGCGCAACGACTTTTGATTAAGTCGAATGAAGAGAAGATGCTCAGCTTCAATTTTAGCATACATGTCATACACGTACTGGTGAAATAGTTGACGATATTGTAGAATATAATTTGTTCCATTTTGAGGTATCATTATACAGTATGAATAATAATTCATTGCTGATACTCTTTTTATTAAGTTGTTCACCTGTAATAAGAAATACAATGAATGATAAGATAAATACAAATATGATTTAAGAACGTATGATTATTTCTTACATATATGGAGTATGTGCAAAATAAGAATAAATGTAATTACCTGTAGCTGGATTAGTTTGCATAATATTGAAGTGATATCCGTCCTGCCCCTCCCAAAAAATTATGGGATACTGTAATGCATCGTAAGAACGGTGTGTTTTCCGCGACACGTACGATAGTGTTGTTTCGTCGCTGAAGAATTATATCCCGCGAATCACGTTCTTCTCCAACTATAACAATCACTACTTCATTGATGGTAGGTGCATTGTAACGTCTGGCATGCTGTCCCGATTGGTGTTCTGTCGGCTCTTATATGGATTGCGTAGTTATCCGCCGGCAAGTTATCAATTGAAGTTTTGAACAATTTTATAAGGGCGTTGTGTTGGTGCAGAAGAGTTTGCAAAGTTGATATAATATGCCGTTTGGTGCCTGGAATCATATTGCATCGCTGATCAACTTGCAAATCATCATCAACCATTAAGTATATTTGTAAAAATTTATGTTCAGCATCGGGCACTGGTAGAAGTGATCCTATGCGATGATATATTTGTCCTTGAATTTGAAAGTTGGAAAATATTGGTCTTGGAATATTTTATCGGCTCCAAAGGACGTCATTTGAAAAGCCGAATTATATTTGCGAATGTTTTGTAAAAAGTGCTTAGAATCGATAGAGTTTCCCAAAAGCAATGAGAACAGTGGTTTGGGCGGTGGGATGCAAAGTCGGAAGTCTAACTTTGCCATTCGCACACGCACATTCCAGGTGTTTCATTGTTGAACTTTCATGCACCGCAATGTCCACACAAGGTTATCCATTTTACCTATTTGTACACTTGGATGTAGACTGTAATCATAGTTAACATTATACTGGAACGCAGCAAGATTCAAGTCAAAATGCACGGTTCGTCGAGTTCGAGCAGCTCATACACATTCTGCTTCCACCCTTGCTGTTCGTTGTTCTTCCGATTCCAAGGCACGCAATCGAGCAGCTCATACACGTTCTGCTACCACTCTTGCAGTTCATTGTTCTTCCGATTCCAAGGCATGTGACTGAGTAGCTCGTACACGTTTCGCTTCCAGTCTCCCTGTTCGTTGCTCTTCCGATTCCAAGGCACGCGATCGAGCAGCTCGTACATGTTCTGCTACCACTCTTGCAGTTCGTTGCTCTTCCGATTCCAAGGCACGCGACTGAGTAGCTCGTACACGTTTCACTTCCAGTCTTCCTGTTAGTTCCTCTTCCGTTTCCAAGGCACGCGATTGAGCAGCTTGTACACGTTCTGCTACCACTCTTGCAGTTCGTTGCTCTTCAGATTCTGATGCAAGCGACTGAGCAACTCGTAAACGATCTGCTTCATTGCTTTCTTGTCGTTCCTTGCTTGTTTGAGATGCGCGTAATCGCTTTTTGTTTTGTGCTCCGCTGGTAGATCTTCTAATCGATGTGCGCTTAGGCGGCATGATTATTTTGACAGATAATGCAACAAAAACTGCGAACAAAACAACAGTATTCGTAACTAATGTATATAGTTTAACACTTGAACGTCTTGCTTCTGTTTCCTCATTTGTTTGAGAAGCTATAGTTGAACTGATTCTGGTACATGCAATAGGCTATTTCATTAATTTCTGAAAACAATATCAGTTTATATAATCATGTTGAAGGAACCTGCAAAAAGTGCTTTCATTTAATTCCGTTAGATACTTCTACAGAAAATTACAAACAAAAATACGCCATTTAAATTTGCCGCAAACAGGCTTTCACACGTCACACCAATGTATCCAAAGATGCAAGTCAAAGTTATCTGTTGAGTAGATAGCGCTAATCTATTTATGTTATTTTTTAAGAACTTATTTCTTAAAATAAACTTAGTTACAAATGGTGTGCAGTGCCAGAATACAGAAATACGTCAATAAAGATAGGGACGCGTCATAATTGAAACGCCCTGTATATATTACGTAACAACTGATTACAACTTGCTCGCAGAAATCATGATTTAGCGGATAATTCAGTTGTTTCATTCTGTGAATACCACTTCGATGTAGTAAACATTTACTATTAATAACTTACAATGTAGACAAAATATTTAAATGTTGTCATAATACTGCTGTTGTCATTGGCAAGATGTAACATTTTCAAGCAATAATTCAATTCTAATACAGCCTGGACCAAATTTTTCAGGCAGAAATTAGGTTCTAATACAGCCAGCGCCAGCAAGGCATTGTTAAATATACTTGGAAAAGTATTTATAACGTTGTCTAGCAGTATTAAGACGCCAATTCCTTGAGGAACCGCGATCTCCAGTAATTCCCTACTAACTTAACCTAACTTCACATCATCATCAAAACATCGCAAATTACAATTTGATTATGAATTCTTGTAGAACTCGACTAAATAAATCAAAATAAATAATATAATTTTTGATATCTCGCTTTGTTTTCGAGTTTTAGCATGTTAAAAATCAGTTATAGGTAGTCTATTACTCCATGTACTTTTGGTGATGTTTGTTCTGGCCCAGGCCGTATTTCAACCATAATAACATTCAATAGGAGAAAGTAAAACATGTATAGGTAATTTCCACCGCGAATATATAGTGGTATTGGGAATTTTTATTCAGGTCCAGGCCGGATCTCACCGTAACCTCCTCACTTTTGACATACAATATGTCGAGAACTAAGCTAGATATCAAGAAAATGTATCATTTGTTTTTGATTTGTCTCGTCGAGTTACATTATGGGGAAGAGGGGTGGGTTTTTAAATATTGTTTTTTTAACAGGAACCATTTTCGACATCCCCTCGACAATTCACCATAGCTTCGCCGTAATCGGACGAACGGTTTGTGGGTTTGTTTTAAATTATGGGGTGTTATGGGGAAGAGGGGGTAATTAAGATGTGGAAAGAGAGGAGAGGGGATTGGGTTTTTGTGAAATTAATGTATACAGTATTTCTCTCTCTTTTTTAAAGTATAAGTGTACCAAATTCTTATCTTAAATCGGATAAAAAAAGTGTTTTGCCTAAATTATGGGGTGAAAACGTAATGGGGTTGGAAAGGGTGAGAGGGGATGAATATTCGGAAACCATACGTAGGCAGTATTTTTCTGTTTGTTTTAAAGTATAAGTGTACACATTCTTATCTAAATCGGATAAAAAATTTGGTTTGCCTAAATTATGGGGTAAAAACGTAATGAGGTTGGAAAGGGAGAGAGGGGATGAATATTCTGAAGCCATACGTAGGCAGTATTTTTCTGTTTGTTTTAAAGTATAAGTGTACAAATTCTTATCTAAATCGGATAAAAAAATGTGGTTTGCCTAAATTATGGGGTAAAAACGTAATTGGGTTGGAATGGGGGACAGGGGATGAATATTCGGAAACCATACGTAGGCTGTATTTTTCTGTTTGTTTTAAAGTATAAGTCTACAAATTCTTATCTAAATCGGATAAAAAATGTGGTTTGCCTAAATTATGGGGTAAAAACGTAATGGGGGTGGAAAGGGAGAGAGGGGATGAATATTCGCAAACCATATGTTGGCAGTATTTTTCTGGTTATTTTAAAGTATAAGTGCACAATTCCTATCTAAATCGGATAAATACAAATGTTGTATTGCCTAAATTATGGGGGTGGAAAGGGGGCGAGGGGATTAATATTCGGAAACCGTATGTAGGTAGTATTTTTATGTTTGTTTTAAAGTATAAGTGTACAAATTCCTATCTAAATCGGATAAAAAATGTGATTTTTCCTAAATTATGGGGTGGTTATGGGGAATAAGGAGTGACTTTTTTGAATTTTTTTTTTCACAGGAACCTTCGCAGACACCACACACTTGAAAAACTCTCCAAAGTTTCATTGCAATCTGATAAATGGTATAGGAATGCATAGAAGACGAACAAACCCACAAACAAACATTGATTTTTATATATAAGATTCAGTTGCACCATTTTAAGTTGCAAATCAGTTTTTATGTGTTATGGTATGAAAATAACTTCAGTTGCCACTATTCTTATGGCTCTCGCATACACCTTGGAGTGTCTGGACATGTTAATTGCAGATTTCTTGACTCTGGTAGTTCCCATTGAGATGAAATTGAAATCTGTTGCAGGAAGAAAACCGATTTTCTTAATTCTTAAATTGACACTATCTTTTATCTGCACATTATAAACCGACATTTCCTCAGCACAGGAATGCGTAATGCTGCTACTTTCATGGTTATAATTTTTCTACCCATGTAATAATTACTGAGAAGAATAACTGTAAATTTTTTTGGTATGCTCATCATCTATGGTAGTGCATTAATAGAACAAATTAATAAAAAGTGAAATTTATTGGTAATTGTTAAATATTTCACTGAAAAAAAATACTGTATTGGTTATGAAAACGTAGATATGAATACAGTATACATATAATGTAGCATAAAATGAGTGGTCTGAGGACTCGGTGGTTAAGGTCTCTGGTTAGAATCCTGGTATTGGCTGGAATTATCCCCTAACCTGACATTACCTCTGGTACAGCTTGCTAACTAATGTGAAGTATGTCAGAGTACTTCTATGGATCAGATTCCACATTAAACTTTCGGTCTCCTATACCTGGTAGAAATACCGGGTTAGTTTAGGTAGCCATGGGAAGAGGTGCATTGTTTGGCGAATTGGAAAACAATCCTTTGGAAACTCCTGACCAACTATGCCATATGATAATTTGAATTTTTGAATCTACCCATACTGGATAGTGTGACACACAAGCTCGCTAACATGGTAGCAATAGATTTATGAAAACTTCAACATCACTCTTTAAATTCCTTGTGATCCATTCTTTTATTGTTAATCAGCTTCACCTATTTCTTTAGCACTTATGATTTTTTTCCCAGTGTCAATCTGCATTTGATATCCCTTTGGTCACTTGTCCCTGCCTCTGACCCCTGGTAAGGAAACCAGCAAGCTCTAACCTAAAAAAGGCCCCAACCCTGAGCTCCCTATCTCACAGCTTTTATTAATACAGTAGAACTTCAATTATCCGAACTCTGACTCGCTGAATATTCGAATCGCTTTTTAAATTATGACTGAAACGTATTTCGATTTAAATTTACAGTACGCTATGTACATACTGTACTAATCTACAGCACTTGTAACTACACTTAACATGTAAAAGTGTTTCCTTTTCATTTAATTAATTAAAAGCTCTTTTTCTTTAAAAATATTTTTTTTCTCACATTTTAAACATACATACAGTAATTAATTAAAACAGACTCTTTTTCGGAAAAAATCCAACTATCCAAATTTTTGGTTATCCAAATTTTTGGTTATCCAAATTTTTGGTTATCCAAATGGGGTCCGGTCCCAATTGATTTGGATAATTTGAGTTCTACTGTAACTGAGATAGCATTCCTCTTAAATTTAGGTGCAGGCAATGCCTATTGAAACTATATCTACCATTGGTGTCCTCAGGTGTATCCCCTAGACAGAACTAATAACTTTACCAAGCTGCACTTCCATCTCCAAATTTACGCACCTCACTGTTGGGTTGTGGTGTTTCCAAACGACACAAGATCTGCATGAGTTTCACCCTCCTTCTAACTTTCTCCAGATAACTTCCTATACTGTTACTGCCATTTCTATCAATACTTTTTCCTGCAATGCCCACTATCACTATTGTACCTTTCACTATCACCTGCCTTGGCTAGGTTTAAAAAGGTTGTGATCTGGCAGTCTAAGCCAAACTAATTCTGCAGAATCAGGTCTACACGTCCTCCAATGGCTTCTGCCTAGCAGCAGAACTTTTTCTACCTTTTTTTAAAAAAAATTCCATTATTCTATACCTAAAAGCCTGTTGCACCTTACCTACATATAATAGATGGGAGTCTGTTGATAGTGGTATCTCTAAAGCTATGTTTACATCTGGCAAAAATGTTTTGGAATTTGTATTGGCACTTGTATGAGATCTCATTGACATGTACGAGTATGAACCTGGCATTTTCATCAGTATCAAATTCTGCTTAATTTAATTATAACTATCCAAGCATCAAAAACGTTATCTGATGAGGAAGATTTAGGGTTAAAATGTCTCTGCTTACGAGGGTCTCTTTCATACAAAAACAGTGAAAGCAAAAAAAGGGATAAATTGTTTCTCAAAATATTCATTTTATGTGTTCAAAACAATTCTTGAATCATTTTTTTCTGCTATGATTTTGCCAGTTAAAACATGGTTTTGGAAGTATTCAACAGCT
>JARYHS010008074.1:345773226-345826950 GCA_031002005.1 Vandiemenella viatica
TTGGATGTACTGTGTAAATACGGCTCAATGCGTCAGACGAATACAGATTTTGATAGCTTTCAACTCGCGTGCCTTGTTTACGCTATTGGAATTTTTTCGATGTGGTATTCCATGTATAGTACTTTGGTACTTCTGCGTACAGTAATGTTTTAGCGAATACATCTTCTTCGCACAGGGTGAAAAATGCTGTCAGTGTTGTGTGCGCTGATGCAGCAGCAACATTTCGTGCATTCTCTTCCGTTAAATAGACTCTTTGTCCATTTTCTAAGTGAACACTGAGATTAACAACTGTAGAATGCCGACTGTGAATTGGGAAACTCAAAATGCGCCATACAGCCTCATTGCTGCTTATATATCGACCTGTATGAAATTGAACCACTTCATCCAAGCGCGCGTTGGGATTGTCTGCACTGAATACTGCCATATCGGAGCCCTTGTTAACATATTTGCATATGTACTTTATTGATTTGACAGAATTTAATGTGCGCTTTAAATGTTTTTGATAACAAAGGCGAATATGGCACAATCCATCTATTGTCGATTTCAACTTCAACAGTTCTCATTCTGATAGTAGCCGTGCGACCTCCATCATACGGTTTGCGTCGTTTGTATTGAGGATAACCGTCATCACCACAGTGAGTTTCACGAATAAATTGTCTGGGATACTTTTTTGTGCATCTGTTATCTGCCATGCATGGGGATTGTTGGTTTGTAGCACCACATGGTCCATGTACCATGTTTTTGGTGACAATATCGAATAGTAATCTATCTTCTTCAGGATCTGGTATTTCTGCACAAATTACATCATCAATGGAAGCTGGATGTATTTTAGTTTTGAGCCATATGAGAATGTGTGCATGAGGAAGGCCTCTCTTCTGCCATTCAATGGAATACATCCAGCATCTGGTTTCACTATAAACATGATGCTTCACAATCAGATCCAACAGTTTCGTGAGTTTCTGCTTGAAAATTCGTGCAGTTAAATCGTGTCGATCGGCTGGAGTTTGACCGGGAAGTAGACGCTCTTTTATCTCGTCCCATGCTGGATTGCATGTGAAAGTGATAAAAAAAATCTGGACGTCTGTATGAACGCACATATGTCATGGCGTCTTGGGCATATTCATGCATGTGTTGTGGACTGCCAGTGAAGGTTGCTGGAAGTATGATCATTTTACCAATGTCTCTGACGTTTCCGTCATTAGCAATCGCATCTCATAAATGAATGTACTCCTCCGAGCGCAACGACTTTTGTTTAAGTCGAATGAAGATAAGACGCTCAGCTTCAATTTTAGCATACATGTCAACCACGTACTGGTGAAATAGTTGACGATATTGTAGAATATAATTTGTTCCGTTTTGAGGTATCATTATACAGTACGAATAATAATTCATTGCTGATACTCTTTTATTAAGTTGTTCACCTGTAATAAGAAATATAATGAATGATAAGATAAATACAAATATGATTTAAGAACGTATGATCATTTCTTACATATATGGAGTATGTGCAAAATAAGAATAAATGTAATTACCTGTAGCTGGATTAGTTTGCATAATATTGAAGTGATATCCGTCCTGCCCCTCCCAAAAAATTATGGGATACTGTAATGCATCGTAAGAACGGAGTGTTTCCGCGACACGTACGATAGTGTTGTTTCGTCACTGAAGAATTATATCCCGCGAATCACATTCTTCTCCAACTATAACAATCGCTACTTCATTGATGGTAGGTGCATTGTAACGTCCGGCATGCTGTCCGATTGGTGTTTTGTCGGCTCTTATATGGATTGCGTAGTTATCCGCCGGCAAGTTATCAATTGAAGTTTTGAACAATTTTATAAGGGCGTTGTGTTGATGCAGAAGAGTTTGCAAAGTTGATATAATATGCCGTTTGGTGCCTGGAATCATATTGCATCGCTGATCAACTTGCAAATCATCGTCACCCATGAAGTATATTTGTAAAAATTTATGTTCAGCATCGGGCACTGGTAGAAGTGATCCTATGCGATGATATATTTGTCCTTGAATTTTGAAAGTTGGCAAATATTTGTCTTGGAATATTTTATCGGCTCCAAAGGATGTCATTTGAAAAGCCGAATTATATTTGCGAATGTTTTGTAAAAAGTGCTTAGAATCGATAGAGTTTCCCAAAAGCAATGAGAACAGTGGTTCGGGCGGTGGATGTAAAGTCGGAAGTCTAACTTTGCCATTCGCGCAGCACATTCCAGGTGTTTCATTGTTGAACTTTCGTGCACCGCAATGTCCACACAGGTTATCCATTTTACCTATTTGTACACTTGGATGTAGACTGTAATCATAGTTAACATTATACTGGAACGCAGCAAGATTCAAGTCAAAATGCACGGTTTGTTGAGTTTGAGCAGCTTGTACACGTTCTGCTTCCACTCTTGCAGTTCGTTGCTCTTCCAATTCCAAGGCACGCGACTGAGTAGCACGTACACGTTTCGCTTCCAGTCTTCCTGTTCGTTGCTCTTCCGATTCCAAGGCACACGATTGAGTAGATCGTACACGTTCTGCTACCACTCTTACAGTTCGTTGCTCTTCCAATTCCAAGGCATGTGACTTAGTAGCACGTACACGTTTCGCTTCCAGTCTTCCTGTTAGTTCCTCTTCCGTTTCCAAGGCACGCGATTGAGCAGTTCGTACACGTTCTGCTACCACTCTTGCAGTTCGTTGCTCTTCAGATTGTATGCATGTAATCGCTTTTTGTTTCGTGCTCCATGGTAGATCTTCTAATCGATGTGCGCTTAGGAGGCATGATTATTTTGACAGATAATGCAACAACAACTGCGAACAAAACAACAGTATTCGTAACTAATGTATATAGTTTAACACTTGAACGTCTTGCTTCTGGTTCCTCACTTGTTTGAGAAGCTATAGTTGAACTGATTCTGGTACACGCAATAGGCTATTTCATTAATTTCTGAAAACAATATCAGTTTATATAATCATGTTGAAGGAACCCGCAAAAAGTGCTTTCATTTAATTCCGTTAGATATTTCTACAGAAAATTACAAACAAAAATACGCCATTTAAATTTGCCGCGAACAGGCTTTCACACGTCACACCAATGTATCCAAAGATGCAAGTCAAAGTTATCTGTTGAGTAGATAGCACTAATCTATTTATGTTATTTTTTAAGAACGTATTTCTTAAAATAAACTTAGTTACAAATGGTGTGCTGTGCCAGAGTACAGAAATACGTCAATAAAGATAGGGACGCGTCATAAATGAAACGTCCTGTATATATTACGTAAAAACTGATTACAACTTGCTCGCAGAAATCATGATATAGCGGATAATTCAGTTGTTTCATTCTGTGAATACCACTTCGATGTAGTAAACATTTACTATTAATAACTTACAATGTAGACAAAATATTTAAATGATGTCATAATACTGCTGTTGTCAGTGGCAAGACGTAACATTTTCAAGCAATAATTCAATTCTAATACAGCCTGGACCAAATTTTTCAGGCAGAAATTAGGTTCTAATACAGCCAGGGCCAGCAAGACATTGTTAAATATACTTGGAAAAGTATTTCTAACGTTGTCTAGCATTTAAATGCTGCAGTATTAAGATGCCAATTCCTTGAGGAATCGCGATCTCCAGTAATCCCCTACTAACTTAACCTAACTTCATATCATCATCAAAACATCGCAAATTACAATTTGATTATGAATTCTTGTAGAACTCGACTAAATAAATCGAAAATAAATAATATAATTTTTGATATCTCGCTTTGTTTTTGTGTTTTAGCATGTTAAAAATCAGTTATAGGTAGTCTATTACTCCATGTACTTTTGGTGATGTTTCTTCTGGCCCAGGCCGTATTTCAACCATAATAACATTCAATAGGAGAAAGTAAAACATGTATAGGTAATTTCCACCGCGAATATATAGTGATATTGGGAATTTTTATTCAGGTCTAGGCCGGATCTCACCCTAACCTCCTCACTTTTGACATACAATATGTCGAGAACTAAGCTAGATATCAAGAAAATGTATCATTTGTTTTTGATTTGTCTCGTCGAGTTACATTATAGGGAAAGGGGTGGGTTTTTAAATATTTGTTTTTCGACAGGAACCATTTTCGACATCCCCTCGACAATTCACCATAGCTTTGCCGTATTCGGACGAACGGTTTGCGGGTTTGTTTAAATTATGGGGTGTTATGGGGAAGAGGGGGTAATTAAGGTGGTGAAAAGAGAGGAGAGGGATTGGGTTTTTGTGAAATTAATGTGTACAGTATTTCTCTCTCTTTTTTAAAGTATAAGTGCACAAATTCTTATCTAAATCGGATAAAAAAAGTGGTTTGCCTAAATTATGGGGTGAAAACGTAATGGGGTTGGAAAGGGGGAGAGGGGATGAATATTCGGAAACCATACGTAGGCAGTATTTTTCTGTTTGTTTTAAAGTATAAGTGTACAAATTCTTATCTAAATTGGATAAAAAATGTGGTTTGCCTAAATTATGGGGTAAAAACGTAATGGGGGTGGAAAGGGGGAGAGGGGATGAATATTCGGAAACCATATGTTGGCAGTATTTTTTTGTTTATTTTAAAGTATAAGTGTACAAATTCCTATCTAAATCGGATAAAAAATGTGGTATTGCCCAAATTACGGGGTGAAAAAATTATGGGGGTGGAAAGGGGGCGAGAGGATTAATATTCGGAAACCGTATGTAGGCAGTATTTTTCTGTTTGTTTTAAAGTATAAGTGTACATATTCTTATCTAAATTGGATAAAAAATGTGGTTTTGTTTAAGTTATGGGGAATAGGGAGTGACTTTCTGGAAATTTTTTTCACAGGAACCTTCGCAGACGCACACTCGAAAACTCTCCAAAGTTTCATTGCAATCTGATAAATGGTATAGGAATGCATAGAAGACGAACAAACCCACAAACAAACATCGATTTTTATATATAATACACCTTTGAGTGTCTGGACATGTTAATTGCAGATTTCTTGACTCTGGTAGTTCCCATTGAGATGAAATTGAAATCTGTTGCAGGAAAAAAAACGATTTTCTTAATTTTTAAATTGACACTATCTTTTATCTGCACATTATAAACTGACATTTCCTCAGCACAGGAATGTGTAATGCTACTTCTTTCATGGTTATAATTTTTCTACCCATGTAATAATTACTGAGAAGAATAACTGTAAATTTTTTTGGTATGCTCATCATCTATGGTAGTGCATTAATAGAACAAATTAATAAAAAGTGAAATTTATTGGTAATTGTTAAATATTTCGCTGAAAAAAAAATAATACTGTATTGGTTATGAAAACATAGATATGAATACAGTATACATGTAATGTAGCATAAAATGAGTGGTCTGAGGACTCGATGGTTAAGGTCTCTGGTTAGAATCCTGGGATTTTGCTTGAAGCACTTGACCGAACTCTTAAAGATCTACGAGCAAATGCAAATCCATTTGGTGGAGTTCTCATTTTATTAGCACGTGATTTCAGACAGACTCTACCAGTCATATCAAAATCAACACCAGCCGACGAGCTCAACGCTTGCCTCAAAGTATCGCATCTTTGGAAATATGTGCAGAAACTCACATTAAAGGTCAATATGCGCGTACATCTGCAGCGCAATGCGTCAACCATATTTTCAAAACAACTATTGGAAATCGGTAATGGAGAAGTATCAATTGATGCCAATACAAAACACATTTCATTTCCAGTGAACTTCTGTGTAATTGTTCCATCCATCAAACAACTAATTCTAAAAGTTTTCCCGGAAATTTCCACCAATTACAAAAATCACCAATGGCTTTGTGAAAGTGCTATTTTTGCAGCAAAAAACATTGATGTCAATACAATCAACTACGTAATCAATTAACAAATTCCGGGTAGTTCTGTCACCTACAAATCGATTGACAGCCTCATGAATGCAGACGAGATTTTAAATTATCCAGTTGAGTTTTTAAATTCGTTGGATCTTTGTGGTGTGCCACCGCACAGACTGTCATTAAAAATTGGTGCACCAATAATTCTTTTACGCAACATTAATCCACCAGTTTTGTGCAACGGAACCAGGCTCGCTGTGAAAAAACTGATGCCGAACGTAATTGAGGCGACAATTCTTAATGGCATGTCGAAAGGAGAAGATATGCTGATTCCACGTATTCCCATCATTCCCACAGATATGCCATTTGATTTCAAGCGTCTGCAGTTCCCTGTTCGCCTTGCATTCTCAATGACCATCAACAAGGCATAAGGTCAATCGCTTCAATTTTGCGGATTAAATTTGGAAAACCCATGCTTCTCACATGGTCAATTATATGTAGCATGCTCACGAGTGGGACAGCCGGAAAATTTATTTGTTCTTGCAAAAGATGGAAAGACTAAATATATTGTTTATGCTAAAGCACTTGAATAAACGTTCTTAAATTAAATTTCAAACACAAAAATAAAATCACTGTCTTTTATTGGTTTTGTATATTTAAATATGTCTGTATTGTGTACATATACCAATTTAGAATCAAAAACTGGCACAAACCGTTCGTCCGTTTACGGTGAAGCTTTGGTGAGTTGTCGACGGGATGACGGAGAAGGTTCCTGTCAAAAAAATTAAAAAACCCACCCCTCCTCCCCATAATTTAGACAAAACCACATATTTCATCAGATTTCAATGGGAATTTGCACACTTATACTTTGAAACAAACAGAAAAATACTGCCTGCATATGTTTTCCAAAGCGCATCCCCTCTCACCCTTTCCAACTGAAAATGAACGAAACAGCAGTTTAAAATTTATATGTAAATATTTTTTCATTTAATCTATGTGCCTACTCAAGTCCAGCAATAGTGAAGCATTGTCGGGTCAGCTAGTCAAAAATAAAAGAAGAAAGTTAATTTAATCCCACTCCATCTCACACTTTCCGCTGCAGTTACCAGAAAAATGATGATAAAATAATCGTCAAATGACCAATTAATAGGCAAATACAGAATTATACACGAATATTTTATGATATGCAGAGAATACATTGACTCCTCTTTAATTTCAATATTACAGGATCTTCTTACTTCTGAAGAAACAACAGAAATTTTTACATGTTCATCAGACAAACAAATCCTCCAGTAAAAGCAATACTTCAGGCAAAATGATTTATGCTCACCTTATGTACCTCACTGCAAGACCAAAATCAGCTATTGCACACTCTCCATTCTTTTTTACAAGTATGTTCTTGCTTTTAATATCTCTGTGTGCTATAGCAGGCTTGCCCCGAGTTCCAAATATTTCTGTGTGCAAATGAGCAACACCACTAGCAGCTGATAAAGAAAGGGTTAAAAGGGAAGAAGAATCCAATACATGGGTCTGTAAGTAATCATGGAGAGATCCATTTTCATGGTAGTGAGTTATCAGTAACATCTGTGTCCAGGAGCCATTTCCTTTAATGTCAGCCGCTATAAAACCTGTAAAAATAAAAATAATTAGCACCACCACCATGCATTTCACATATCATATCAACTGAATTTCTCAAAACCTGTTACATTCGGACTCTGTTATACAGGGACACTAGAATCTGATTAAGAAATGTAATTCACATGATATTTGCAAATCACTGTATAATATGCAGCGTCAGTTAAAAAAATAGGAATAACATTAGCTTATATTAATAAGGTGCACACAGCTATATTAAAATTACAAAGTAATCCATTCTGCGGCATTAATACAGGATACTAGCTTAAATGTTCAAGAAAACCTGCTTTACATCCAAGCTATGTTGGAATACATGTTGAAATATATATATATATATATATATCAACTGATGATTTTTCTTGTATTATATAGCAGAACAGGTTGAGGATAGTGAAAAGTTACTAAATATCATGAACAAAATACTGAAGGAAGATTTTGTACTAAATATAAACCAAAGCAAGACAAAAGTGATGAGATGTAGCAGAAATGATACCAATAATAGCAGATTAAATATAAAAATAGGGTCAGATGCAATAGAGGAAGTTAATTAATTTGTCAACTTAGGTAGTAAAATTACAACAAATGGTTGAAGAGGAATGACTTTAAAAGCAGAATAGCGCTAGTGAAAAAAGCCTTCATGAAAAATAGAAATCTTTTAGTATCAAATATTGATCTAGGACTCATAAAGAGCTTTTTGAAACTCTTTATGTGGAGAATAGCTCTTTATGGCGGCAAAGTATAGACTTTAGGAACACCAGGAAGAAGGAAAATTGAAACATTTGAAATGTGGTGCTATAGAAAGATGCTGAAAATTAAGTGAACAGATAAATACGACATGAATCAGTTTTGGAAATGATGGGTGACGAAAGAAGTTTGAGGAAGAGTTTACAGAAAGAAGAGACAGGATGGTAGTTCATATTTTGAGACATGCAGGATTTGTTAACTTGTTAGTGCAGGGAACAGTTGAAGCTAAGAATTGCAGAGGAAGACAGAGAGTAGAATTTAAGAAGCAGATAACTGAGGACTTGGGTTGTTGGGATGAAAAGTTAGAGCAATATCGCGAGGGATGGAGGATTGCACAAACCAGTCAAGAGATTGATGACAGCAAAAAAACTTAAAAAAAACTTCTCCAGCTGCAGATTTATAGAGAAACTAGCAGAGTACCCGGCATTGCCCGTTCTAATCGGGATTGATTTAACCGCACACTATTTTTATAATTCCGATGTAAATCATGTACCAAGTTTAATTAATTTGTCACCAGCCATTTCCAGAAGTAAACTAAACATTGGTATTCTCAAACAATTCCCAGAACGGAGTGAATTGGATGCTTTTATACAGAATTTCAGTTTACATTTTGGTCTAGGCTGCATTTCAACCTAACCATATCATCTGTTAAAGTTGCTGCTCGATAGTCAAAACATCTACCATCCATCTATTAATACATAGCACATACATAAATCTGTATCTGGAATCTATCCATTTGTTCCAGCATCATGCATAAAATAAAGTTTTTGATGGGTTTTCATAACGTTTAAGATTGGGGTAGGGGCGGCAAATTTCCTAGGGTGCCCGCTTTAGTAAGCCGTCAAATTTGTGTGTGATTAAAAACATAATAGAAAAATGTCTACTATAAATTTTCATTTAAGTGGTGACATCTAGTAGTGAAGTGACAAATTTGGAACAATTAATAGAAAAGAAAAATACGTTTACTATAAATTTTCATTTAGGTAAGTGGGGACAGCAAACAATTAGCTAAATTAGTAATTTAATTTCTCATTAGTTTCCTGTCTTTCTATCTTGTTCAATGCAGTCTGTACCCTGTCGTATATTTCCGAAGGAAGACTCTATAGACAGAGGTAAGTTTCTGCTGAGAGACTTACATTTCATGATTTCTATAATAAAAATACTTAAGTATGATCTAAGATTTCATTAATTGAGTATCTGGATGTTGAAAGTTCCCGAGCGCTCGAAAGTACTAATTTTATTGAAAAAATCATTGAAAAGTCAATGATTTTTTAAACTTAACTCCTCATTTCTCAGCTAATAATGAATTAAATTCTTTGAAATTTTTAAGGAACATGCATTGAACTATGCCGAAAAGTATTCTGATTGAAATTAATATTAATTATAATCATTTAATAATAATTGTTACAAATCAGAGCATACATCTTAACGCGTTTTCTGTTCTTTGCAGATAAAAAGTGTGTTACGAAGTTTGTCGTATGGAAAACTGTTGGTGAAAAAGTTGTTTCTCTATGTTGGAAGATGTTTTCTGAAAAATTTGAAGTCATTATATTCCTTCTATTCACCTTTTTCAAGTTAATTTTCTTTTTCTACTTTTCCTTAAGAGTGTACTCATAGAGATGTTAAATTAAGAAACATAATCCTTGTAATTTTATGATGATCACCAAAATTGTGATACTTACACAATAAATTTTCCCTTTTCTTTTTACAGATCTATTGAAATATTTTATGTTCATCTCATCTGATAAAGAATGAGTGATGGAAGGAAGATACTGAGCGGTGCTCAGTACAAAAAAGAAGCCAAATTAAAACATTATTGATAACAGCAAGTTCTTCAGAAGATCAGGAAAATAGAAAGTTTTTTAAAAAGCACAAGACGAACAGTAATAAGACATTAAGTATTGCACAAGAGAACTCAGGATCTATTGATAAAGAAAATCTATGTGGACAAATAGCTAGTACACCCATTGAGCTGATGAATCTGGATCAGCACAATCAGCCGTGTTTAGTAAAACCTTCTTGTCCTTCTGATGTTAATAAGGAATTACCTTCAACTAGTGGCAGTAATTTGATGTCATGCAGTCAAGAAGTGTCCCAAGTCACAAAAGTTCAACCAATAATAAAACTAAACACAGATCCTGCATTATGGGAAATAAACGACTTGTCAACGGACATTATTGCAAGAAATGGTTTAGAACAAAACAAGTACTGCGATTTTACAAAACGTGAGAGAGTGTATTCTGATTATAGCCATTATTTACACAAAAATCTTTTTATTATAAAAATGAAAAATAATGAAGTAAAAGAAAGGAAGTGGCTTATCTATTCGGAAAGCAAAGGCTCCGTATTTTGTGGACCCTTTTTGGCCTTTGGATCGGTAGAAAACCAAACACACTTTAACCAGCAAGGTTTCAATGATTGGAAGGATGCAGAAGCTCGAGTAGCTCAACATGAAAATTCTCCACATCACAAGTCCTGTACTCTCGCTATAAAAGCTAGAGGTTTGATACGTGGTTATATTACAACTTCACTAACTGCTCAAATGAATGGGAAATTGTTTATTGAAGGAACATTTTAAAGAGAGTTGTAGCTGTTATAAAAGGATTGGCTTCAAGAGGTCTCGCTTTTAGAGGAAGTAATGAAATATTTGGTGACACACACAGTGGAAATTACATAATGCTACTTGAATTAATAGCAGAGTTTGATCCGATTTTAGCCAGGCATATTGAAAGATATGGAAACCAAGGATCTGGAAATACGAGCTACTTATCAAAAACTATCTGCGACAAATTTATTTATTTAATGGCTGGGAAAGTACTTAAAACTATTTGGGTGATGAGCTGCAAAAAGCAAAGTACTTTTCATTAATTGTGGATTCTACACCAGATGCAGCACACGTGGATGAATCATGAGGCGGGTTGGGATGTGACCACATCTTTTCTCCTGCCATATGTCTCGCCTCCCACATGACTAAGACTAAAGTCGAAATATTGTGCAATTCGTTTGTTTTTGTGTTTTTCCATGTCTTGCCCTCCTGCCTTCATCTGTGGTAAGTGACGGGTATCTGTTTATTTTCAGTGCCTTGCGGCAGTTTCTTTGTTTCCATTATCCAAGTATAAATTACAAGAAAATTATAATTGGGAAATAATAATAATCATTAAAAAATAAAAATATAATAAATAAATAAAATAAATAAAAAATTGAAAAATTTGGAAATGAGTTCTATAAATGTATATGAATCTATTGTGCTGGCCAGTGATGGGTGTACAGGGTGACGATGAAAGATATTATCGGAAATTAAGGTTTGGGGGATGTCTAGTCTGCAAGATGCGTTGATATGCCAATTCCCACCTACGGAGTTCAGATTGGAAGGTGGTATTTGGAAGTACTCTAATGGCTCTTACTGTGTAGCAGTTATTAAGGTCGCGGGTGTTGTGAGTAACAGGGAGGTCTAGGTTTTTGGAGTAAACAGTTTATCTTTATTCTTTCTGATGGATAATGTGTTTGAGGTAAGGCCAATGTAGGAACTTTGACAGTGGAGGCATGTGAGCTGGTATAGGGGATGGGTTGTTGTACAGGTGGCAAGACTTATGGCGTAGGTTTCGCCAGTAGTAGGCTTTCAATAGATAGTGATGAGTATATGCATACTGCAAGGTTTGCAACGGGGTCTTTTACAAGGGAAGAATCCAAATGGTGATTTAGGAGCATCAGCAGGTTGATATTTATGTACAAGTATATTTTTTTGATTGGGCGATCTGCTGAAGGTGACACGGGGTGTGGTGGGAAGGATGGTAGGAAGAATGCATGTTTAAATGATAATCTCTGTGTGTGTCCTCGGACATAGCATTCTAGTGATTACATTCATTTGCCCAGGCAATATATGTAATAACAATGAGCAAGAAAATGATATAAGGCAATAAAACTAAGGAAGGCTAGGGAAATATGACCCAACACTTACCACAGATGAAGGCGGCTGGGACGACGAACAAAAAATAAACAAACACAAGAGAAGCGCAATATTTCGGCCTACAGCCTTATTGGTACAGAAGTGAGACACCAGGTGGAGTCAGATGTGTACACAGAGACTAGTCTAGGCCAAAATATTGTGCTTCTCTTGTGTTGGTTTTTTTTTTGTGTTCGTCGTCCCAGCTGCCTTTATCTGTGGTAAGTGTTGGGTCATATTTCCCTATACTTCCTTAGCATACACACACACACACACACACACACACACACACACACACACACACACACACAAAAGGATACTGAAATGAACCACCATTTACCTTAGATGACGGTTCATGGGGTGAACACACAAAAATGCACAAGAACAGGAAAAACAATGAATATTTTGGGACTCGGACCTTCGTCAACAGGAGAATATTATGGAGGGAGGGTGATGTGGAAGAACGTCTCACAAAATAATAGTTAGTCAGGAACATGGTGGAAAATTCAAACAGAGGACAGGGAGAGGGGGACAGTGAATTGGAGCTAGTACCTGAGAAATGCAAAATGTTGCAAAAAGTGCAGAAAAATACATTAAAATGTTCATAACTACCACTTACCCCAATCCTACGACAGGTGAAACATTCCCTATCATTGGTCATGCTACTTGCATGACAACACACCTCATACATGCCTCCATTGCTCCAGTTCATATATAGGCCTCACAACCAATCCCCTAGCTATCAGAATGAATGGCCACAGGCAGACAGTTTATACTAACAATGAGGCCCATCCAGTTGCTAAACATGCCAGTTCCCACAAAATCAATAATTTGAACATCTGTTTTTCAGTTAGGGCAATCAGAGTTTTCCCTAACAACACTGCCCCCTCTTGAACTTCGTAGATGGGAACTAGCCTACCAGAATATCCTTGACACCAGACATCCTCCTGGCCTCAATCTCCAATAAACTCTGCCCACCAGACCCAGCACTTATTATCTATACCATTTACATTTTTTGTATTTCTGTATTTACTATTATCCATGCTATTTACATTTATTTCACCTCTTTCAATAACAACATATCGTCATCAGTATCGATTATCGATCCAATATTTGAGTACCCCCCCCCCCCTTTCCACCTAAACAACCATCTGCGCCAGAGACGCCATTCACCAGTCGGCCATCTATGTGTACACATGTGCCGCCGCCTGGTGCTTCACCTTCTGCACGTTTAAGGCTTCTCTTGTATTTGTTTTTTGTTCGTCATCCCAGCCGCCTTCATCTGTGGTAAGTGTAACTATCCTTTCTTAGTTTTATTGCCTTAAAGCATTTTCCTGCTCATTGTTATTATATATACATGTATATTTTCAGGTGGGAGTTATGAAGATAAAATAGCTCCGAAGTATTTTGTTCATTTCTTTGTGTGTTTAACTTGGCAAATATGCCAAAATAAAGTCATTGTAAAATTCATGTAATTTAATTAGAGTGAGGAGATAAGTTTGGGAAGCACATACAAAGCTGTGTATTTTACTTTCCACCGTAGTTTATTTAGAAGGGGAGTTGTACCTCACGGCATTGAACCATTCATTGAACATTTTTGAGTTTGCTGTATTGTAAATATGTCTTTCTAAGAATGGGAAGTGTATATATTGACCAATTGTGTTACCACCAATTTTGTTAACGACGACACTAACTTTGGTGATTTTGTGGACGCTTTAGATGCAAGAGGATTTGTACATTTTTTGGATATTATATTGGGATTTCACTTGGTAGGAAGTGTGTCTCCTTTTCTGTCAATACATCAAACTGGTAACATGGTAATTTTGGCATAAATTTTGTAATGTTATTTTTGATTATTTGATGTGATGGAAGCTGTAATAATTAGCCCATCACCACCAAGCTTTATAGTTTAAGGGTAAAGTAATGGTTTTGTATGACTATGTAAGTTTTCTTTGTGCATTGTAAAAATTGTGGATGGTATGAATAAGAAGTTATTGGTATATCAAACTGTCTCTTTAAGTTGGTGGATTTATTTTTCTATTGTCCACTGTCATTTTCCAAATAGCAAATATAAACCCAGGGGGGTTGTAGTGATACAGTTTTAGCTAAGCTAAGCATAGAAAGAGTTGAAAGTTGATTTGAATGACAGTAATTAAGCATTTGTGAATCATAAAATGGTTAGAGAAGTAAATAAAATCAATTGTTTGACAACTCGTTTCCATGAAGCATTGTTGAGCATGAAGGTGCACAGTGTAATAAAGAAATTGTTGAGGGAGTCTGAAGCTGGCCGCTGCGCGAGTCGGATGTATAGTTATAGCGCGGCATGAGTAGTTGTATAGTAGGCCATGCTTCCGTTATTTAAGCATTTAGGACACAGAGAAGCAATATGATGCTGTCCAGTAATCATTTTAGACAAGTGCTTCCTGATGAACGATGAGCTGGAAATTGAGGACAAGGAATGAGAAGGAATTTGGCACTGGTCTTTTAAAGGAAACGCCCCAGCATTCACCTGGAATGATTTTGGGAAAACAAGGAAAAACAAAATCTATATGGCTGGAAGGTGATTTTCATCCACATCCTTCCAAAAGCTAGGCCCGACCATGCTGCAGTGCAGATTTTTTTTTTTTTTTTTTTGTAAATCACTTTTAAATACCAACATTAGTTACTTGTGAAATATTCATCTCATTACCCAAAGAGAAATCCCTACTATCATTCCTTGATCTAAGAGCGACTGATTTAATGCAGTTTTTATGTATCCTGTAACTACAACATTTGTTTCTCTTTTTTGGAATAAATTGAAAACCCAGTATATACAGTAGCGAAAAGAAATTACAAATTAGGATAGGGAAATGAACCACCACTAAATGAACCACCACTTATCTTCGACGACAGCTGTGGAGCATGAACATACAAAACGGATAAACTCACGTGATATAAAATTTCCTTGTCTAACCCTTTATCATGCGTATTTTTGTCCATTTTGTGTGCTCACGTCCCACAAGCATCATCTAAGGTAAGTGGTGGTGGTTCATTTCCCTAAACCAATTTGTATATATAAATATATATTAGGGTGTTCATTATTTTTCAGTAAAATTTAGTAACGCATAGGTCATAATTTTTATTTTATTTTACCCTCACATATAAATTTTCACACCATTCGGAGAACTGTAACCCATGCTGACTTGTACTGACTCATCTTTATAAGAGTTACGCGAGAGTAGTGACTTTCACCTGCATTCATTGTTACTGTCATTACAGTTCTTGAATAGGTATCACATATTGTTTTGTTCTAACAGATGGGATTAGGATTGTGATGTGCTAGAAAGAGCATGTTTTTATTAGGATAGGCAAACTATCAAACTGCAGGAGTTCTACCAATTTAATTTTTAATATCCGTGAAGGCAAATCGACTAAGTGAAAGTCCTAATCTCACTGTACATGAGTGCATTATATTCTAGAGAATATTATGGAGACAGTTGAAAAAAAGAATGCAATCAAATCTCTGGATGTAGAAAACACTCTCGGGATTCTAGCCGCGTCAAATAAAAGTCGACTGGCGACGTTTCGAGAGCCGGCACTGCTCCCATTGTCAAGCCCTGCTTAATGACAATGGGAGCAGTGCCGGCTCTCGAAACGTCGCCAGTCGACTTTTATTTGACGCGGCTAGAATCCCGAGAGTGTTTTCTACAGTGCTGCCGCCGCGAAAACGTTCACAGTTATTAAATCTCTGGATGTTTATAAGCGAATGGAAGAGAATTTCCAGCGTGAATTGGATAAAGCTTATGGTATTGCACACACTTACACCCTCGAAAAGATTTAAACAAACGAGGGTAAAATCTTCTTACAGTGACACAGAGAGCGAGGGAGACTAGGTTGCTAGGAGTGTGTGGAAAATTAGCTGAAAAAGAGGAAAGGGTAAAACAAATGAAATGGATGAAGAGAAAAATACTTAAATATATGTGGTTTAGTGGATAGTCAAGCTCTTCAGTGTCCTATGATTTTTTGATGCTGTGTGATGAACTCAATAATACATTTTTGTTCTGAAGAACATCAGGAAGAGCATTTACAAAAGCCAGCCAAAATAATACAATCAGGAACTGCTGCAAAGCTCAAAAGAAAAGACATTGTTATTCATAAAATAATAGCTGCCTTGGATAGATGCCACTTAAGTGTAAGAGACTCAGTTTATGTTCTTCAAGTTATTGTGGAAGCACGCGACAGCATTGAAGATGTTTCTATAAACAAGTCTTCCATTTGCGGAATCCGGACACAAACAAGGAAAGAATGAGCAAAAGCTATAATAAATGGTTTTAAAATGACATGTCACAAGTCATGACCATCCGTTGGGATGGAAAATTGTTGCCTGGTCTGGGTGTAAGAAGTTCCAAAGAAGAACAACTGCCAATCTATCTCATAATTACATTTCGTAACAGGGAACAAATTCTTATTTCGTAATAGGGAACAACTTCTTATGGTAAAGACCACTTAGTTGAAGTAGTTTTGAATGCTCTGAATAACTGGGGTCTAAGTAATAAAGTGCAGATTATTGTCTGCAACACAACTGCATCTAACATAGGTCATGTCAATGGTGCTTGGTCACTTCTGGAGCAAATGTTAGAAAGAAAATTGTTGCTTTTTGCATGACAACATCAAATTTGTATTAGCACTTTGAAAAAAATCAATGACACACAAACAGAGTAGTTGTTACATTTCTGTTGGGCTGAATTAGTCAGTTAGTAAGTTTCCGGATGCGATGAGAGAACACTAATGCTGACAAACAAACAACACAATGTTTCGGCATATGCCTTGCTCACAAATAGAAAAAACGGGCCATTAGGCTCGGAACGTGTGTGCACATCGAACGTTACCTAATGACTAACCGTGTTGTGGGGGGGGGGGGATAAGGAGTAGACTATCGATATCGGTATACAATGTCTGAGATAATATATTTAATATTTTGGCAGGCGATGGTAAAATGAGCAAATGTAGTAATGGTACGGTATAAACATAGCAAAAAAAAAAAAAAAGGTAGTGATGGGTTAATTGGAATTTAACGGTGGTTAAGTCCAGGTGGGTGTCTTGTATCCAGGATATTCTGGTACGCTAGTTCCCATCTCCGGAGTTCTGCTGCAGTGGTGCTGTCAGGGAAAACTCTGACTGCTCTCACAGTGAAACAGTCGTTGAGGTTGTTGGAATCATGGCTATTGGCATGTTCTGGTACTGGAAGGTACAGGTTACGAGTATGGACTGTTTGTCTGTGGCCATTCATTCTAACAGAGAGTTGCTGTGTGGTGAGGCCTATGTAAGAACTGGTGCAAAAGCGGCAAGTTAGTTGGTATATAAGATGAGTGGTTGAACAGGTGGCATGTCCAATAATGGGGAAAGTTTCTCCTGTGGTGGGGTTGGAATATGTAGTGGTGGGTGGAAGCATGCTGCAGGTTTACAGCGGAGTCTATTACAAGGATAAGATCCATATGGTGCTTTTGGAGAGTCTAACGGAGGGTATTTGTGGACTAAGATGTTCTTAAGATTGGGTGGTCTGCTAAAACATGCACGAGGGACATTGGGTAGAATTTTGGGTAGGAGAGTACGCATTTCCGGAAATGAGCGAAGGAAGTCATACCCCTGTAGCAAGATATGGTTGATGGACTCAAGGCCAGGAGAGAACTAAGTGACAAAGGCAGGGCTATGGTTGGTTTTTGTAGGAGACAAGTGAGAGTGGTTACGTGGAGGGTGGTTGATCGCGCGGGAGATCTGTTTAAGTACAAGATCCCTGGGGTAACAACGGGAAATAAGGGCTTGGGATAGGTTTTGTGAGTATTGATGGAGAGAATGAGCGTCAGAGCAAATGCGACTTCCACGGATGGCAAGGCTGTATGGGAGGGAACGTTTGGTATGGAATGGATGGCAGCTATCAAAGTGTAGATACTGCTGTAAATTAGTGGGTTTGATGTGGACTGCGGTATGAAGGACACCGTGACTGAGCATGATGTCAACATCGAGGAATGTGATGTGTGAGCGGGAGTAAGTCCAGGTGAAATTGATGGAATAGTTGCTGTTGTTAAGGGAGTGGACGAATTCAAGGAGGTGGTTTTCGCTGTGGGTCCAGATCATAAATATGTCATCTATGTATCTGAACCACACAGTGGGTTTAAAGGGAGTGTTGTTCAGGAAACGTTCCTCCTGACGACCAAGGAATAAGTTGGCATAGGATGGGGCCATGCGGGTGCCCATGGCGGTACCGCGGATTTGGTGATATACTACAGAATTAAAGGTAAAGAAATTTTTGGAGAGAACTATATGGGCCAAGGTTGAAATGAAGTATGTACTTGGCAGGCTATGTGGTGGTCGTAGGTCTAGGTAGTATTCTAGGGCACTGAGGCCCTGGCTATGTGGAATGTTGGTATAAAGGGAAGTTACATCAATTGAGACCAGGAAGGAGTCTGGAGGTAGAGGTGTGTGGATTGTGGATAGGCGTTCAAGGAAATGTGGAGTGTGTTTCACGTAGGACGGAAGATTTAGGACAAAGGGTTGGAGATGTTGATCCACAAAAGCTGAAATCCTTTCAGTGGGCGATCCATATGCCGCAACTATAGGTCGCCCAGGATTACCAGTCTTGTGGATCTTAGGAAGAAGATACAGTGTGGGAGTGCGGGGATTCTTGGGAGTCAGGAGGGAGATGGACTGAGGAGAGAGGCCTTGCAGGGGGCCTTGTAGGTCAAGAAGTTTTTTTATTTCCTGGCATATGGAGGTAGTGGGATCTGTAGCTTGTGGAAGGTAGGTGTTAGTGTCCGACAGTTGCCTTAGGGCCTCAGCCACATAGTCATTGCGGTCCATCACTACTGTGGTTGAGCCTTTGTCGGCAGGGAGGATGATGATGTTCTGGTTTTTGGACAGTTCTCTCATAGCTCGAGTTTCCATATTGCTGAGGTTTTTAGAGTGTGGGATGGAGTTTAGGAAAGAAGGTGAGGAAAGAGAGGATGTGAGGAATTCCTGGAATAGAATAAGAGGATGGTTTTGTGGGAGCCGGGGAGGATCTAGAGAAGATGCAGGTTTAAAACTGTTGTAGACTGGGCTCAATCTCGTTCTGTCGACTGGTGTGTTCTCCTGTGACGGTAAAATGGTACCGCCAGAGAAGAGAGCGGCAGAACGCCAATTAGTCCCGGACCAAAGCAGCATGGTCGAACTTGGGGGTCGGAGAAAAAGTGAGTCCTTTGGATAAGACCGAAATTTGAGGTTCAGTCAGGGGGGTGGAGGAGAGATTAATCACTGACTGTTTAGGTTTAACTGGAGGAGAGGCGGGGGGTTTTTGAGCAGGTGGTAAAGGGTTTGGATGGGGTAGGTTGAGGAGGTGAGCCAAGCATGGAGTCTTTGCAACTAGGGGTGGAGTTGGTGTGTGATTTACAGCAGTGGAATGTTGA
This sequence comes from Vandiemenella viatica, assembly GCA_031002005.1. Lineage (NCBI taxonomy): Eukaryota > Metazoa > Arthropoda > Insecta > Orthoptera > Morabidae > Vandiemenella > Vandiemenella viatica. The sequence continues at coordinate 345,792,794 of JARYHS010008074.1, forward strand.
TAGGGGAGGGACAGGCCTAGAGATAAATAGCTCCTAACAAGAGCTGAAAGCTTTTGAAGATGTTTTTTGTGTATGATGGGCCTGCAATTGTCTGCACTCTGACAGGATCTGTTGCATATGATGAATGAGGTGAGGGAATGAAAGGCAGAGGATTTTGTGGAGTGAGACAAGTTGAGAGACACGCCCTAAGGCAACTGTCGGACACTAACACCTACCTTCCACAAGCTACAGATCCCACTACCTCCATATGCCAGGAAATAAAAAAAACTTCTTGACCTACAAGGCCCCCTGCAAGGCCTCTCTCCTCAGTCCATCTCCCTCCTGACTCCCAAGAATCCCCGCACTCCCACACTGTATCTTCTTCCTAAGATCCACAAGACTGGTAATCCTGGGCGACCTATAGTTGCGGCATATGGATCGTCCACTGAAAGGATTTCAGCTTTTGTGGATCAACATCTCCAACCCTTTGTCCTAAATCTTCCCTCCTACGTGAAAGACACTCCACATTTCCTTGAATGCCTATCCACAATCCACACACCTCTACCTCCAGACTCCTTCCTGGTCTCAATTGATGTAACTTCCCTTTATACCAACATTCCACATAGCCAGGGCCTCAGTGCCCTAGAATACTACCTAGACCTACGACCACCACATAGCCTGCCTAGTACATACTTTATTTCAACCTTGGCCCATATAGTTCTCTCCAAAAATTTCTTTACCTTTAATTCTGTAGTATATCACCAAATCCGCGGTACCGCCATGGGCACCCGCATGGCCCCATCCTATGCCAACTTATTCCTTGGTCGTCAGGAGGAACGTTTCCTGAACAACACTCCCTTTAAACCCACTGTGTGGTTCAGATACATAGATGACATATTTATGATCTGGACCCACAGCGTAAACCACCTCCTTGAATTCGTCCACTCCCTTAACAACAGCAACTATTCCATCAATTTCACCTGGACTTACTCCCGCTCACACATCACATTCCTCGATGTTGACATCATGCTCAGGCACGGTGTCCTTCATACCGCAGTCCACATCAAACCCACTAATTTACAGCAGTATCTACACTTTGATAGCTGCCATCCATTCCATACCAAACGTTCCCTCCCATACAGCCTTGCCATCCGTGGAAGTCGCATTTGCTCTGACGCTCATTCTCTCCATTCAATACTCACAAAACCTATCCCAAGCCCTTATTTCCCGTTGTTACCCCAGGGATCTTGTACTTAAACAGATCTCCCGCGCGATCAACCACCCTCCACGTAACCACTCTCACTTGTCTCCTACAAAAACCAACCATAGCCCTGCCTTTGTCACTTAGTTCTCTCCTGGCCTTGAGTCCATCAACCATATCTTGCTACAGGGGTATGACTTCCTTCGCTCATTTCCGGAAATGCGTACTCTCCTACCCAAAATTCTACCCAATGTCCCTCGTGCATGTTTTAGCAGACCACCCAATCTTAAGAACATCTTAGTCCACAAATACCCTCCGTTAGACTCTCCAAAAGCACCATATGGATCTTATCCTTGTAATAGACTCCGCTGTAAAACCTGCAGCATGCTTCCACCCACCACTACATATTCCAACCCCACCACAGGAGAAACTTTCCCCATTATTGGACATGCCACCTGTTCAACCACTCATCTTATATACCAACTAACTTGCCGCTTTTGCACCAGTTCTTACATAGGCCTCACCACACAGCAACTCTCTGTTAGAATGAATGGCCACAGACAAACAGTCCATACTCGTAACCTGTACCTTCCAGTACCAGAACATGCCAATAGCCATGATTCCAACAACCTCAACGACTGTTTCACTGTGAGAGCAGTCAGAGTTTTCCCTGACAGCACCACTGCAGCAGAACTCCGGAGATGGGAACTAGCGTACCAGAATATCCTGGATACAAGACACCCACCTGGACTTAACCACCGTTAAATTCCAATTAACCCATCACTACCTTTTTTTTTTTTTTTTGGCTATGTTTATACCGTACCATTACTACATTTGCTCATTTTACCATCGCCTGCCAAAATATTAAATATATTATCTCAGACATTGTATACCGATATCAATAGTCTACTCCTTATCCGCCCCCCCCCCCCCCCCCCCCACCACAACACGGTTAGTCATTAGGTAACGTTCGATGTGCACACACGTTTCCGAGCCTAATGGCCCGTTTTTTCTATTTGTGAGCAAGGCATATGCCGAAATATTGTGTTGTTTGTTTGTCAGCATTAGTGTTCTCTCATCGCATCCGTCCACTTTGGTATGTGGTGGGTTAATTTCCCTTTCTTTTCTTATTTATATCGCCTAGAAGCCGCTTCCATTTTCCTTAGTTGCATCAGTTAGTAAGTTTGAGAGACAACTACAGAGAACTGATTGAGATATAAGTTATCTGAATGGAGACAGTGGTAAAGAACTGAAAATTAGGCCTCCTCATGCAGTACATCAAGCACGGTGTATGACAAGATTTATTCACTCACGATAAATTTCCTAAGATTTCAACTTAAATTAAGCAAGGGAGCCAAAATGGTAAGCAATTTGGAAAGGGAGAGTACATATGACTTTGCAAAAAGGTACAGTTCTTCGACAGCAGAAATATCAGGCTCTAATTTGTATTATATGTAAAATTAACTGTCTTGCATGTGCATTGTACATTATTTTGTACCTTTTGTTACTTGTTTAAAGCTTACCTATATTTTGTTTTAGGAAAAATCATGGATGAATTTGTATTCACGAAGAGCAAACATTTGTTTTCACAGCAGAAAATTTAAAGCAGTGTTCTTCAGGAAAGAATAAAATGAGGTTTTGTACAGGCTAAAAGAAAGATCTTTTATCTGAACAGCACAGCTGAAAGCGCTGTAAAATTAATGTAGAATTTTCATGGATTAATTACAGCTGGTGAAGAACAGAATCAATTTTCAGGCAAAACACCAAAAATTGTACCCGCACTGTAAACAAAAAAACAAAAAATACCTTAAAAAGAAAATATCTCTAATGATTTTAATCCTTCTGTCTTACTAAAAAAACTGATTATTATTTTTTTTTTGTCTGGATTTCTTTGCTAAAACAAAGTATGCAAAATTATAATGGTTTAGTCACTTATGAAGTGATAATCAAAACAACCATTTTTCATAAACTTTCGGGTTTACTCGGCACGGGTTAGTGTCATCAAAGGAGGCTAAAATTTCTGATATAAATAAGCTACAGCGATTTAAAAAGAATTAGAGGTATGAATTTGAATATATTTTTTTTTAAATCCCATTATAAGGAACACAGACATTTTTGGAGAAAGTCCATCTGAAATCCCTCATATGACTCAGCTTCATAGATGACATTTTTATGATCTGAACACATAGGAAAACAACTTTCTAAATTTTCTGAATAGGTTTAATAACTTTAACACACTGAATTTCACATGAACCTACTCCACACACCCAGGCCACATTCTAGATCGTGGATCTGTCCCTCTCCAACAGTCACGTCAACTCCTTGATTCACAACAAATCTCTCAACCTACACCAGTACCTCCATTTTGGTAGTTGCCATCTGTATCATACCAAATGTTCCTTCCTTTATGTCTTGACATTAAGAGCAGTTGTATATGTTCAAACCAGCAATCCATCACACAATAGTTAAATATCTCACAAACATTGAGTTCCCCACAACTACCCCCGGCGTGGTTCACAAACCACTTTCACGGGGCACCTTGCAGCCTGCTCAGACTGTTGACCACCCTAGACCAATCATGGTTCAATACTGTTCACACAATACTACCCAAATCCATCTATAGAACCCTGTGAGAGGACTACGATTTCCTGCTAACCTGCCAAGAAATTATAACCATTCTTTCAAAAATCATCCTGTCCCTCCCAGAACTTCTTTCAGCAGGCATCCCAACCTCTGCCAACTTCTAGTCCACAAACATAGTATTCTTCGTCTTATCAGAAAGTCCCAAAGTTCTTTCCCATGCAGTAATGTGGGAGTAATATGGTTATTATTTTTTACAAAGTATGTATGATTTACACAACATTTAGTTGGTATTGCATCTTTAGTGTTTCACACTATACGTTCAGATTTTCATTTAATGCTCAGGCGTTGTGTAACATTGAAACTTAAGTCATATCAAATGACTCACGTCTCAACTTTAAAATGATGAGAACCCCACTGCTCAGCAGTTTTTTAGTTTTTCTGGAACACACATAAATGTCTTTCATTTCATAACTATAGACACATACTAGCACACTGGTTTGTAAAATAACACTATCTATGAGAACTAATATGAATGTGTCAGTTGACTGCTGATATTCATTTGAGTCACACACTCTATGCCAGCACAATCTTAAAAATTGAATAAGTGATCAAGTTCTTCATGAAGGAAGGTCTTATTCCCAGTGCCATAAAACAGTGGTCGGGTGGAATTTACAGTGAGAGTTTCGATTTATTTCTGCAGTTAAAGAATGGATTAAACTATTTTGGTTGGGCTTAGAAAACACTAAAAATAGGAAACAAAAGAGTTACCAGTGGAAGTTATGTCAGCTGAGAGCCTCCCTAGCCAAGTGCTAGATTCAACACAACAGGCATTTGATAGTCAAGGATCAAGCAGAAAGGTTAGATATTTCCACCACCAAGATGCATCAAGTTCAGGAGAATCTTCACACAAGCAAGGTATCCCAAATTTTGTCTGTTATTCCTAAGAAACAACATGTCACCTACTGCAAGCTCTTTAACAACCAATGACGAAGCAAATGACGAAAAGGACTGGAGTCTATTGCTGTAGGGTATGAAATTATGGTTCTGAATTATGATCCTATATCTATCAAAACCAGAATCCAAGGAATGGTATTTGCCCATTGAAGGAAGGCCAAGGAAGGCAAAGGTGACACACCTGACCAACAGTAAAACAGCTATGGTTTTTTAGTACGCCAAAGAAGGCAAAGGTGACACAGCTGACCAACAGTAAAACAGCTATGATTTTTTAGTACACCAAGGAGTGGAGCACAGCTGTGAACAGGAAGTTGTCAGGCGGAAAGGTTCGTTGGGGGGTTAAGACTTTCACCTAAACTTTGAACAAATAAGTTAATGACCATGTGAAGCCTTCTGGTACCTAAAATATTTAAGAAATTGGCCACCACGCATTCGTATTAAACCACAAATGCGAAGGGTAATTGAAATAAAGTCACTTGACACGGTTTCAGAGTAACACAATACTTATATTCTTGATAAAAGTTCACTTGTACATTGTCAGTACCAGATTAGTCGATAAAGCATCGAACAACAGTTTCATTGAAGATTACAGATTAAGCACATTGATACGAGAAGACAAATTCACTAACGCCCCCTAACATTAGCGAGTACTCGGCTATAACGGCATGTTGTAACTTGCCATAACCGCTACCGCATGGAGCAATTCACTCCACTAACTAGCACGGAGTTACACGATCACTTTCCGGAAAAAGAATGAGAGAAATCATGGTGGCTGGATGGCCTTTCATAAGCTTGCCATGGCCTATGATGTAAGTAATATGTTTCTTTAATTAATATCTCCCAAAGTATGAAATAGTTTAACTTGCAATTTATACAAGGGCTCTCTATGATCATGTTCTACCTGTTTTAATTTAATTTAGCATTTAAAAACGTTTCTATTGGCCTAAAATTGAAGTCATCACATGACCAACTTGGCGGAATTTTTACACGCTTCATCAACAATCAACGACAATCTATCTTTAAAAACTTAATTACCAGAAAAATGCTTAAACTTTTTACTGAAACCATTATATATTCGTAATCGCCTCAATTTAGGCTATCTACTGATATAAATTTCTCAATTGTATTCCATTTAGTTAAAAAGTTCATTTTTTCTCTTAATTAAAACTACTAATTAAACTTTGCCAAATTACTTAATTTTACTACCAAAATATCCAGAACAATGCTGACTAAAGCTGGTGATAAAAGTTCAGCTGTAGCTTTACTCAATTCAAAGATATTTCAAATCTTAGATTTTTACTTTTCCAATCGAAATGATTTTTATGGTGAATCCTCACTGTGGGAAAGATTACAGGAAAATTCCTTCAAGTTGACAATTACTCTTCTCGAAATTTCTAAGTCCAGCATAAGTGACTTAACAATTGATCTATAGAATATTTTACTGCTGAGGATGGCTAGTGGGAGTGCTTTTGGTGAACTAAAGGGTGCCTTACAAAGTACTATGTCAATTTGCTAAACAAGCAATGTGATGTCAGTGAGAAGATGAAATATGACAAGTTAAGTCCACATGACCTTTTCCTGCAACTCATTTGTTTCAGGCTCAACGCCTAATCAACATTGAGGTCATTAGAGGTAGGAAAAAATGGGGGGGGGGGGGCACAAAACAGGAAGGAATGTATTTGCCTCAAGTGATTCTAGGGAACTATGGAAAATTGAAATCTAGATGGCTGGACGGGGTTTGAATCCGTGTCCTCTTGAATTCTAGGCCTGAGAATTACTCAGGCAATATCTGTGCTTTCTTCATCACCCACCTCCAGATGTAGTAAATGGCTTTGGTTTTAGCTGCCAAACCATTCATACCTAAGCTTTATACCTCATGCATTTAATTATTCACATGATTAACACATGCACCTTGTCAAAATATTTCCATTTTGTTAGAAAAGTTTATAAAATTCCTTACCCAATATATTTTCATGGCGCATTAGAACTGTCTGATATATTTCTGTTTCTCTGAACCAGCTGGCTTCTTCTGTGGTGAAAAATATTTTCACAGCAACCTTCTCACCCCTCCATTTGGCAAGCCACACTTCACCATATCTTCCTTTGCCAACAGAATGGACCATTTGTATTTGTTTGGCAATTGTTCGTTGCACCTACAATGGAAATGGAAGAATGAGCACACTATACAGAACTTGCAGATAATAATACTTATGTAACTAATGGATGATTTTAGACAGACTAAATGAAATATACAATCATACATACAATAAATTTGAAATACACATTTGTGCTACCTGTGTGACATAAGATAGTTAAATAATGCATCAATACAAAAAATCTTTTACAGCGAGAGTAAAACTGAAATGATGACATAATACACCTCACAAATCAGTTCAGTTATTCTGTTAAATAGAGCCAAATTTGGGGTTAGTTTTATTTTCCGCAGAATTATGATGAGAATTTAATTTAAATGATTGGCAGACAGCAAAATTGCTTTTCATTAAGAAACATGGTTTGTCTTACACATTTTCGAATAAGAGCACAAAATTATATTTACACTAATAATAGAAAGTTGCTACCTTATTCTGTCTGACTACATGAATGGCAGATTTGTAGTAAAAAATTAAAGCATACGTTATTAAGGATCAAAAACATGGACCTATGTCTTTCAGCCTTGAAGTGTATTATATGTAAGATTGCATGCTATTCAAGATAGGTGCTGATAACTTTTCGCGGATCAGTAAATTAACCATTATTTGTTTTTTCTTGAAATAGTGCCTGGACGGTCATGCATTTTGGTAATGAAGTTCTTTTATCATCTGTCTGAAAAATAATAACCACAAGCCCACACATTTTGGAGGGCATGTCACCGACGTCCAGAAAAATCAAGTCGTATACGGTCAAATCAGTCAGCCCACCTTAGGAATCTAGCATTAGGCAGGATCTGTTGTCTTTTATAAGCGACTACAATATGTTAATAATATGCAGCTGGTGCTTCTGGGAAGTAAATTTTTTAGATTTGATGAACATCACAAACATTTTCTGTGAAATTCTCTTCAGAGTGATGAAGCAAACTCAATGAATGTTCCTGTGTTAAAGGACAGTAAACTAGTTTGAAAAATTTTACATTAAAAAAAAAAAGCCAGATCTCACCAGAACAAATGTGTTTTATAAATCCATGTTATCTTGATACAGGAATATAATTTTTAAAGGATGAAAACAATGTAAAAAAAAAAAAGAAGAAAAATTGGTCAGAGTGAACCTGCAAATGTTGAATACTGACATTTTACTGATTGTACTTATGGACAATGCATATTAAGTACCTAACTTCCAACTGGATGGGCGCTAATGACCCCACTGTCGACGCGCCCTAAAGCTAAAACAACAACAACAACTTCAAACTGGAATTCATAATCTAAAACCGGAATTTTCTCAAAAAATGCACCATGTCTAGTTACTTTAGGTGGTTATTTTTTTAGTGTTGGAGAAAGACCTTGAATAAAGAAATGAAAATGCATTAACCTCAGATTGACACTTTCCTGGTAAGCACGGTGAGGCACAAAAGAACAGTTTAAATCATGCAGAATACAACCCTTCTGTCAGGTTTATTTTTAACCGCAGGACTTCATTAAAGAAAGATACGATATTTCAGTGGATGTAATATTTTCTGGAGTTAGTTAGGGATATGTCATACCACACTTCTTAGCATAAGGCTGTTTGTTTCCCACATAATGCTAACACACTGACAAAGGGGTAATTTTTAGGATCTTTGGGTTGGTAGAATTGCAATCAATGACTAAAAACTTGAGGTGAAGTATGGTGACGGAACAGACTATTCATCCTCCTTCCATCAGGAACAGTTCAGTAGACAACATGGGTTAACTTGTAACTAAGACGTCTCTCGTCATCCTAGTCCAGCCAGCAATGTACTCTGCTAAGCTCAGTCTGCTATCCTATCAGTGAACATTAGATATTACATTATCATTCAGTAGACACATTTTCAAACCAGACAAATAGCCCTAAAGACACACTTACTCTAACTCTAAGCAAATAAATTCGGACATTAAGACTTTTTTTATGTTAGTAATAAAAAGGAAAAATATCATTAAAGTTTATTAGTTGTCACCTGACTAGCTACTAATGTCAATGTCGGAATTGACTTTATTATTCTTATTGGAAATATTGGGAATTTGGGTGAATATTCACACTCTAAGACATTAAGTTATAGATCGAGACAACTTGGTAGGCACATGTTGCTGTGTCGCCAGCTTGTTTTTTCATCAAAGTGCTGATATGTTTAGTACTAAATGCCGATTACTGACGTCAATAGAAGTCTTCCTCAGAGCTTCACGAGCATTACTCACTCTCAGTATAGCAAAAGTCTTGGGTTAAATAATATCTTTAGCTGCTCTCACCAGTTAGCTTAGCCTGCCATATGTCATTACCAGCCACCGGCTCCATATTGGAAATACAGATGGTGTCAGCCTAACTAAATAGTAACATTAGATACGTGAAGAAGCATCAAGATAATAGGTTAGATTAGATAAGCGAAGAAGACGGAAGACAAAGACATTAGTTTGAAATCCTTCAGGTTAATCCACTAAATGCTAACAAACACAGTCAATCAGTAGTCAAACCAGGCCCCTTACACTAAGACTACACAACAAGAGTAATGATTTAGTCCTGAAAAATATGTTACAGTCAGAGTGAAAGGACATGATTGTACAATATATAACCAGCATCTATACTCTGAAATTTAAAAAAATTGTTGATCACAGAGGGTGCTTTGCATCAAAACTAATTTCTGCTCTATGTATTCCAATCCCAAATGGCATGAGGGAAGAAAGAATTTATAAAAGCATCAGTACTGCATCTAATTTCTCTAATCTTATCTCATTATGACCCAAATAAGTTGATGGACGAAGTATTTCATTGCACTCATAAATGAAAGGGAACGTTTTCATGTGTGCAAATAAATTCAAACAAAACACCTAAGTCATCTATCTGCTAGACAATTCCATACAATCTATTTATCAATTCAAAAGGGCTGTGGCAAGCAGTCACAAATCAAGCAGCTTTTCTGTGTTCTTTCTCTATACTTTCAATCAATACTGATCTGAAATGACACAGCAATAGTCCAAATGTGGCTGCACGGGATTACTGTACGCTATCTCCTTTTGTATGTGCATTAAAATTCTTCAAAATTCGACCTATGAATTGCAGTCTAGAATAAGCCCTACCTACAACTGAAATTATGTGCAGTCCCATTTCATGTTGCTTTGTACCAATACGCCAAAATACTTCAGGGAATCAACAACGCCAATAACTGAATTGTTTAGTTTGTACTCCTGGACAAACAGATTATTTCTGTTAGTTATCCTTACTGCCTTGCACTTTTTGCAATTTACTCTAAGTTGCCACTTATCACAGCATGCCAAATAATATCCCTCAATTTCTAAGCAATTGTACTCCTGATGATTGCATTATCAGTGAACAATCTGAAACTGCTCTTAACACTGTCTCCGATTAAGAAAATGAGTGGTAATATTACACTTCCTTGAAGGATGATCGATGCAACATGTAGATTAGAAGATGCTTCTTTGTCAATGACGACACATTGAGACTGACCATTTAGAAAATCTCGAATCCAAAAGTGAAAGCAACATCTAAATCAAGTAATAAAAGTAATTCTGTACTAACATCACACACACAAGAATAGCCATCAAGAGCTCCACAGCAAATTCAATACACTTACCAATAAAGGCAGGCCAGACCCTGATCCAGAGCTCTGGTCTATGAGTTCTTGCAAAGTACCGCTAGTAGTTAAATAAGGATCACAGTTATGTGCCATGTACAACTGCCGACGGTCTTCGCGCTTTTTGTATCTAAAATGAATAGAAGGGTATCTTCTTCAATTTACTTGAATCCTAATAACCAATAGTTACATAGTTAAAAAAGAATAAGAATGCATCTCTAACAAATATAATTTGAAACTTAGATAACAATATGACAGTGAAATGTTGGATTATGTAGTCTGTAACAATTTAAACTAAATCCATAAATTCCAACAAAAATTTTATAGCTTTTCAAACCCATTGCCCTTGTCACTCATGTGATTTCCTCTCCAAAACCCCTGATATGACATCAATCATTTTGCAATTCTAAATTTGATTGAAACAGAACTCCCAATAATAATTTTCATTTAAAATTTTAATTACGAGCTTCTGAACACATTTTCACCAAAAATTTATCAGTACAGATTTCTTAGCTCTAATGGTTCCACTTTTGTAATAGATGGGATATCACAAAGATTATGACTCAACCCCTTGTCACGTCATGTCGTACTTTTTGGATCCCATCTCTCCCCCTTAATGTGCAACACAATTTATGGATGGCCTCTTACCAAGTTTCTGAATAACCTAGAAAATTTATTGAAATAATGTTTTCCCTGTAAAACAGTTCTTGAATGATATGACTGCAATAAAAATGTCTTGGTATCTAAATTCCATGCAGATCACTAAGCTATTAAGACTATGGATTTTTTCCCCATATGGCATGGCTAAACTGTTATTAACGAAAATTAATGACTATAAAGTGGATGTTACCAACAGCCCTCTTAAAGATTATGTATGTAATACACCATTACAACTTCAAAAATACGAAAGCTGCTTAAAATTATCAGGCTGGGGAATCACTTCAGGCACTCATTAGAAATTAAAGGAAAAATAAAAAAGATTTTATTTTTCTATCCTGTCACTACAAATCTCAGACATTTTTTAACAGATAAATAACAAAGGATAGGGAAAATAAGCCATCACTCACTAAAGATGAAAGCTGTGACCAATATACAACACATGAGACGAACACAAACAACCAATATTTTAATTTAAAACCTTATACATTTAAGAAGGAGCAGGTCACTTGGCAACAGAGGTATGAACAAAACGAAGCACACATGAATGGCTAGGCATTGGAGTAATCAGGGTGAGGTTTGTGGAGGTGAACTTATGAGAAATGAACTATCGATACATCCTGGCAAGAGATTGTCAGTTTCCATCAAGCAGATACCTCATTCTATTGTGAAGAATGGTTATGAGCCCAAAAATTTCATCGCTCTATGTGTCAACTTGTTTCTCCGTGTGTCCATGCTGTAGCAATTCTTTTACCTTGGTAGGCTGTGGTTATTCTCCAATCCAAATGTTTAATGTATTATACATATATGTATATATCACAGGCAGCGATAGTAAGTCAGAGAAAATACATTTAAGAAAATTGAAAATGTACAATCTATTAAAGCAAATGATAAATAAAGTTGAAAGGATTTTGTTAAAATTATAACTAGATAAAGTACAATAAAATAAGTGATAGGTTAAATGGCAGGGTATTATTGGTGGCTGAGGCCAGGGAGTTGTCTCATACATTTTGCTAAGCAAGTTCCTATCTCCATAGTTCTGATGCAGTGGTGGGGTAAACTCTGGTTTCTCTAACAGTAAAGAAGTCGTTGAGGTTGTTAGAATGGTGGTTATAGGCATATTCTGGTACTGTAAGGTATACATTTCAGGTGTGACCTGTTTGATAGTTGCTCTGTAGGAGCTGGTACAGTGGTGGCAGGTTAGTTGGTATATGATGTGTATTGTGAGATATGTAGCTTGTCCAATAATGGGGAAGTTTGCTAAAACATGTGCAGGGACAGTGGGCAGAGTTTTGGGTAAAAGGGTGTCCATTTTCGGAAAGGAACAAAGGAAGTCTTGACCACATCATACCAATTTATTGATGGACTTAAGACCAGGAGAGAACTGGTTGACAAAGGCAGAGCTATATTTGATTTTTTGGAGGCACCAAGCAAGAGTAAGTTACTTGGAGGGTGGTCGCCTGCACGAGAGATTTATTTATGTACAAAATCTGGTGGGTAACAGCAGGAAAGAAGGGCCTGGAATAGGGTAATAGTGGGAAATAAGGGCCTGGGATAGGTTTTGAGAGTGCAGGGAGGGGAATTCAGCATCAGAACAGATGTGTTTGCCATGGATGGATAGACATTAAGGGTGGGGATGTTTTGTGTGGAATGGATGGCAATTGTTGAAATGTAGATATTTGCTGCAAATTAGTTGATTTGATGTGAACAGAGGTATTAAGGGCACCCTGCCTTAGAGTAATGTACACATCGAGGAACATGATGTGTGTGTGGGAGTAAGTCCAATTGAAATTGATGGAATGACTATTGTTAAGGAAGTAAAAAATTCTAGAGTTCATTTTCACTTTGGGCTCTGATCATAAATATATAATCTATGCATCTGAACCACTTGGTAGGTTTGAAGGGGATATGGTTCAAGAAATGTCCCTCCAAACGACCAAGGAATAGGTTGGCATACGACCATATGGGTGACCATTGTGTACTTCGGATCTGGTGATATACTTCAGAATTGAAGGAGAAGTAGTTTTGGAGAGACTTAGATGAGCCAAGAATGTAAGGAAGTATGTAGTGGAATGGCTGTGTAAGGGTCATATAACTAAGAATGTTCCAGGCCACTGAGGCCCTGCCCACCGAAAATGTTTGTAGAGTGAAGTTACATCAATGAACTTTTTAAAAAAAAAATTTATTACTCATGGCTTTACGCCTTGTCGACGTCAAGATTATTAGATGCAGGATGGGACTGGGTACAAGGAACGAGAAGGAATTCGGCCATGGGCTTTTGAAGGAAACAGCATCCCGGCATTTGCCTGGAGCAATTTGGGGAAACCATGGAAAACCCAAATCGATGCCCGGACGGGGATTCGAACTGGCATCCTCCCAAATGTGAGGCCAGAGCATTAACCGCTCACCCACCACGCTTGGTACATCAATGGAGACAAGGATGGAGTCTGGAGGTACAGGAGTGTGGATTGTGGACAGACAGTCAAGGTAGTGTGAGGTACTTCAACATAGGAGGGAGGGTTGGAGATATTGATCCAACAAGGCTGTAAAACGAGTGGATGACCCATGTGCTGCAACTGTACGTCGCCCTGGATTGCCAACCTTGTGGATCTTGGGAAGAAGGTACACAGTAGGGGTACAGGGATTCTTGGGAGATAGGAGGGAGATGGGCTGAGGAGAGATTCCTTGTAAGGGGCCATGCAAGTCAAGGAAAGTTTTTATTTCCTGTCATATGGAGATGGTGGGGTTAATAATTTAAGGAAAGATGAACTTTTTTTTTTACTTACGGCTTTACACCTCATCGATGTCATTAAAGGTGGGTTGGTACTGGAGACAAGGAATGGGAAGGAATTCAACCATGGCCTCTTGAAGGAAGAATCCTGGCATTTGCCTGGAGTGATTTGGGGAAACCATGGAAAACCCAAATCTATATGCCTGGATGGGGATTCGAATCGGCGTCCTCCCGACTGTGAAGCCAGAGTGTTAACTGCTCACCCACCATGCTCGGTGAGTGTGGAAGGGAGTTCAGGAAACAGTGTGAAGACAGAGTGGATGTGAGGAACTCCTAGAGGATGTTTCTTAATTGTTGTAGGTCAGATTCAATTTCGTTGAGCCAGCTATTATTTTTTTCTTTGGTGGAAAATAGATACCTCCAGCGGAGAGAGCAGCACAATGCTAATGAATCCTCAACCAATACAGCATGATCAAACATGAGTCCCTTGGATAGGACTGATAGTTGTGATTCTGTCAGTGAAGTGGAAGAAAAATTAATGAGAGACTGTTGAGGTTCAATTGAAATAGGTGCAAGAGTTTCTGGGGCAGATGATAGAGGGCTTGGGTGGGGGAGATTAAGGAGGTGAGCCAGAATGGAGTTTCGGCAGCTAGGGTTGGAGTTGGAGTGTGGTAGGTAGGGATGGGCTGATGATACAGGAGAGACAGCCCTAGAACCAAATAGCTCATCTGATAGCTTGCACAGGTGCTTATGTGTGTGTTGGGCCTGTGACAAGATCTGCTGTGCATGATGAGTGAGGCTGTCAAACCCACTAATTTGCAACAATATCTACACTCCAACATTTGCTATCTATTCCACACATGGCATTCCCCCCCCCCCCCATACAGCCTTGCCATCCATGGGAGATGCATCTGTTCTGATGCTGAATTCCTCTCCCAGCACTCCCAAAACCTATCCCAGGCCCTTGTTTCCCACTATTACCCCACAGATCTTTTATCTAAACAAATTTCTCATGCAAGCACGCACCCAACTGTTTACTCATGATCAGCACCTCCAAAAAATCAACTATAGCTCTGTCTTTGTAATTCAGTGTGCTCCTGGTTTTGAGACCATCAATTAATCTTGTGACATGAACATGACTTCCTTCACTTCTTTCCAGAATTGCACACCCTTCTACCCAAACTTCTACCCACTGGCATCTGCACAAGTTTTAGATCACACAATCATAAAAAAATCTTGGGCCACAAATACCCTCCTTCAGGTTCTCTATCACCGTTTCACAGTTCATGCTATCAGAATTATTCCCATTAACAGCAGATATTAGACAATTGGAGCTGGCCCTGTATATGATTGATGTACTTTAACATTTATTAATAACATCTAAACTTTGCAACTATTTACATAAATCTACTTTTAAACCCACAGAAACTGTACATAAACTATATAGAAAATAATAACAGCTATATCTTTTATAAAGTGCTAGAGCATCGTTTCTCAAACTTTTCTTTCCTGTGACTAGTTATTTTTAGGATCTTTTCACATGGCCTTCTAAAAATTTATTCTCTATTTTTAGATGAATAGTAAAATAAAACATTAAGTTTTCATGTGCTTTAATAAATTATTACAAAAATGATTGCAAAAAGAAAATGAAATAAGATGAAATTATTAATGAGAAGTGTGAAGCTGTTTTGTGCTGATAAAAAACTTCACATTTGTGGGGAAAAAAAAGATAATTTAATTCTCAGATCCAGTTGGACCTCTAATCCATTTCCATACTTATGTTCTAGAAAACAAGTGTTAAAAATCTGACTTCACACTGATCGATTGTGACAAAAGCAATCAGAAAGTTTGCAGCTTTTTCTGTTAATACTGGGTACTTCAGATGACATAACAGCCCTCAGACCCACCTCTTTTATGAATTTTTTTTTAAGAATTATGTATAGCAAGATGGGAGTTGATTGTGGATTTATATATTTTTTGTGTGATTAATTGTGAAGTTGTGTCATGTCAATGAACATTGTTTTATGGAAAGAAAGTGTGTAAATTATACGATCAAGGACAGTATTATGTATGAAACATTAATTAAAAGGTTGTAATTGTAAGTGTTGATGTGAGCCGCAATGTTCAGAGGACAATTCTAAACTGTTAGGACTGGTTTACATTGATAATTTTGTGTTTAAATGCACGTAAACAGTATCAACTTTCATTTTAAGTTTTTTTTATGAGTGCGAATGATTTTGTACAATTTGTAATTATTTTTGTGTGGATTTAATTGTTAACATATTGTTAGAGCTTGAGAAATGTCTGTCAGCACTCTTTATTGCCTTCTGGATGTTTGTGTAGCGCTTATTTAAATGCGCAGAGATGGCGAGCAGAGTTAGTTGTAAGGCACTCATTTTTGGAAGTTTTAAAGTCATTTGAGAGTTTAACCACTGGAATATTAGTGCTTTAGTATCTTTGGATGAGTCTATTGCCTTGTATAAGTGTAATATTATTATTGAGTTCATTGAGAAATAAATATGAAGTGAAAAGCGATTTGTCGATGTTCTCATTTCATGGAATTATTTAATCCATTCAAATCAACAGTTAATTAACATTTGGGGGAAAGTAAAACAGCAATCTGTAAATTGGAGGACGAACTAACTAAAGGAAATCATTAACTGATGACAGGGTGTATTAGTTAATTACCGACGAGCATATCAACGTGACAGCCGATACTACATCAGTGGTATTCACTCATATACATCTTTGAGTTATATGTCACACAACAGCTCAATTATTGACTCTATATCTGAATCAGGCAATTCTGTCTCAGATTCTACATAAAACGTAAATGGATTACTTAGCATCCATTTCTTTGTCATTGCTGACTGGAGGAGAATATATTTTCAGATTAGCCTCCAGACTTTGCAAATTTTCTTTGACATATTCTCAGGCGAAAGCAAGGCAACCCAGCAATTTCCCCCTCTTTTTACGAAGTACAGGATCATGAAAAACTATTTGTGAAACATTGTGATAGACCATTAAGCAATAAAAGAATAGAAAAAATAGATATACAGTAGAACTCCAATTATCGGAATCGCTGATTATCCGAATCACTTTTTTACTTAAGACAGAAACATGGTGTGTGATTCGTCAAACCCTAGGTATGAAATTCTAAATGATAATGAACTTATTGAAAATAAATAAGAAAAGAAAGGGAAATTAACCCACCACATACCAAAGTGGACGGATGCGATGAGAGAACACTAATGCTGACAAACAAACAACACAATATTTCGGCATATGCCTTGCTCACAAATAGAAAAAAAACGGGCCATTAGGCTCAGAACGTGTGTGCACACCGAACGTTACCTAATGACTAACCGGGTTGTGGTGGGGGGGGGGGGGGGGGACGGATAAGGAATAGACTATCGATATCGGTGTACAATGTCTGAGATAATATATTTAATATTATGACAGGCGATGGTAAAATGAGCAAATGTAGTAATGGTACAGTATAAACAAAGCAAAAAAAAAAGGTAGTGATAGGTTAATTGGAATTTAACGGTGGTTAAGTCCAGGTGGGTGTCTTGTATCCAGGATATTCTGGTACGCTAGTTCCCATCTCCGGAGTTCTGCTGCAGTGGTGCTGTCAGGGAAAACTCTGACTGCTCTCACAGTGAAACAGTCGTTGAGGTTGTTGGAATCATGGCTATTGGCATGTTCTGGTACTGGAAGGTACAGGTTACGAGTATGGACTGTTTGTCTGTGGCCATTCATTCTAACAGAGAGTTGCTGTGTGGTGAGGCCTATGTAAGAACTGGTGCAAAAGCGGCAAGTTAGTTGGTATATAAGATGAGTGGTTGAACAGGTGGCATGTCCAATAATGGGGAAAGTTTCTCCTGTGGTGGGGTTGGAATATGTAGTGGTGGGTGGAAGCATGCTGCAGGTTTTACAGCGGAGTCTATTACAAGGATAAGATCCATATGGTGCTTTTGGAGAGTCTAACGGAGGGTATTTGTGGACTAAGATGTTCTTAAGATTGGGTGGTCTGCTAAAACATGCACGAGGGACATTGGGTAGAATTTTGTGTAGGAGAGTACGCATTTCTGGAAATGAGCGAAGGAAGTCATACCCCTGTCGCAAGATATGGTTGATGGACTCGAGGCCAGGAGAGAACTGAGTGACAAAGGCAGGGCTATGGTTGGTTTTTGTAGGAGACAAGTGAGAGTGGTTACGTGGAGGGTGGTTGATCGCGTGGGAGATCTGTTTATGTACAAGATCCCTGGGGTAACAACGGGAAATAAGGGCTTGGGATAGGTTTTGTGAGTATTGATGGAGAGAATGAGCGTCAGAGCAAATGCGACTTCCACGGATGGCAAGGCTGTATGGGAGGGAACGTTTGGTATGGAATGGATGGCAGCTTTCAAAGTGTAGATACTGCTGTAAATTAGTGGGTTTGATGTGGACTGCGGTATGAAGGACACCGTGCCTGAGCATCCGTTTTTTCTATTTGTGAGCAAGACATATGCCGAAATATTGTGTTGTTTGTTTGTCAGCATTAGTGTTCTCTCATCGCATCCGTCCACTTTGGTATGTGGTGGGTTAATTTCCCTTTCTTTTCTTATTTATATCGCCTAGAAGCCGCTTCCATTTTCCTTAGTTGCATCATTGAACTTATTGA
Source organism: Vandiemenella viatica (assembly GCA_031002005.1). NCBI lineage: Eukaryota > Metazoa > Arthropoda > Insecta > Orthoptera > Morabidae > Vandiemenella > Vandiemenella viatica. Next base: position 345,811,320 of record JARYHS010008074.1, read on the forward strand.
AAGTGTGAGAAGAAGATGACCTTAACGTCGAAGTTGAAACAGACACGGGTCCATCAGCTAGTCAAGGATTTGCCGACTTTGAAACTGGAGCGTCAGCCTGGGTGTGAGCACATGCAACTTCTCACTATCAAACGGATGCGCGATTTGGTTGACCGAAAATGGATGAATACAGTCAAACAGCTTACTTTGACCGAGATGTTCAGCATGCGGTGACTTTTATTTACAGTTCGGTACATACGTACTGTACTAATGTACAGCACTTGTAAGTACACTAACATGTAAAAGTATTGCCTTTTCATTTAATTAATCAAATGCAATTTTCTTTAAAATCTTTTTTCTCCCATTTTCAACATACATACATACATACATACAGTCATTAATTAAAATAGACCCTTTTTCGGGAAAAAATCCAATTATCCGAATTTTTGATTATCTGAATGGGGTCCGGTCCCAATTGATTCGGATAATTTAGAGTTCTACTGTATGTTCAAATATATATCATTAGGAAACAAGACATTAAGAAAGACAATATTACATACCTGAGATACATGCAGGCTATTATTATTAGAAATATTATGAAGCATACTGTTATTGATACTATTAATGCTATGTAAGGTATGCTTTCATCATAACCAAATGAAGGTATTGGTGTGGTGACTCTGTGCTCCAAGTTTGGAGTTAGATTTCTATTGCAGTAGTCAGTATCATTACAACATAAAATAGATTTTGCAAATTTGTGAGGAACAAGACTGCCTTTACACTGGAACAGAAATTTCAAACAAAAAATTACACAAGTTGAAAATAATTATTAAGTTTTGTTACTTTACATTTTCAGTCTATGAAGGACAGTTCTGTAATGCAAAGTAATTTCTCCACAGTTTAAGAATGTTGAACAAAACATAAAAAGATTTCTCTTTCTTTTCTCCAATGCCCAACTTTTCACTGAATGACAACATAGATCTTACATTCTTTATTTTACCACCAGAAGTGTAGGTACCTCACATTTTCCCAAGTACATTTCATAAAAGCTAACAAATAATTGTTCTGCACATCCAATGACAAATTACTTAAATGTATTTCTAATACATTAATGGAAATAATTACTGCTCAAAAATCATTAATACTACAATTTTTTGTGATACAACATTAGATTGAGTAGACTTGCTTCATACTGTTTTCAAAACTTGATTACCGACTGTGAATTTTGGAAATACAAAAAATGAAGAGGTTGAAAAATAAAATACGTTGACAATGTTCATGATTTTAGTATCTGGTGGAAAGGTAACAATTTATTTCTTCAATTTTTTTAACAAAAGTTTTCCCTTTTTCAACCAAGTTAACTGGCCCACATTAAACCCAATGTAAAACACATTCTTCCTGCAAACTATCACACATGAACTTGCTCCTACCCGCATACGTCTGTTACACTTTTCTTATTGCTTCAAAGAACATGCTTTCCAACCAAAACATGTTTTTCAGTATTTAATGGCGTAGAAACTACTTTACATAAAATCTTGCACCTTCACTAATGTGCCTTTCAAAATAATTTTAACTTTCGAAAATTGTATAAATGATTGAATTACCTGCATCACGACTCCTTCTCCTGCCAAGCATCCATAACTATGCACAAGTTCCAATGTACCTTCCCTTGTTGGCACTTCTTCAATTGATGCAAAGCACTGACCTCCCACATATCCACTACATGTTCCATTTGCATCTTGTGGGCAGCCTCCTTCACAATAGCAAGCAACACTATGCACTGAAAATCAACAAGTTTTACCATTAAAATAAATAAATAACAAAAATTTAGACTGCCTTCTTTGTTACACTAACTGCAAAAAGTTATATGAATGAGTCTCATCAGTATTTTTTCACTCAATAACTTCGGCTAGAGAGAGACTTCATTAACAATTTATCCCCACTTTGGATTTTGGCATTCTGGTGTGATATGAAGATGTCAAGAAAATTTTATGTTGAATGGTAGCCTTTACCATCTACTACAATATGATTCCAAAAATCCAATGGCATTATTATTTAGAACTACCACAAAAACTAGTATCATTTGTAAGAAGATTCATTTTTAAACATGGCTAATAGCTTAAACATCTACACCAGACTGGAATGATCAACTATCCAATATGTTACCACGATGGTAAGATCAGTCGTATCTTCTTTGACAGCAGTAGTCAGTAGAGATATCTCTGCAAAATAAGCAGCAGTAATGAGGTTTCTGAGAGGCACAGAAAATGTCAGAAGGAAGTACAGAACCAGGAACGAAAACACCAGGGAAAGATTAAAGGTTGAAGCATTTCAAGAGAAGCTAACAAAGATTGTTGCATTTCATGGGAATGGAGGAAAGGAGAATGCCAAAGTTAACATTCCCGAACAAAGAGCAAGGAAGGAGAGTTATTGGAAGATCGCAGACAAGATGGGTGGACCATGCCCAGACATAAAGGCTAAGGGAGTGTCTTGGAGGCAAGTAGTAGAGGAATAATCTTTGTGAGACCATCACAAAGGAATGCAAACATGACAAATGCCAACACTAATGATGAGTAGACATTTACTGTTGTATATTAAATAGCTTAGCACAGACAAATGACAATGCTAATGATCAGTAGATATTTTTTGTAGTATATCCAATGGCATAGCATAGGCCTAACACTAAATGTATGTCATATACTATCAAAGGAGGGTATTAAAAATTCTGGAAATATTTTTAGAAATTTGCATTTTTGATGGGTGAGAGACAGGCTTTTTCTTCATTCCCTTGTATCCATTGTTTTTCGCAAACAAACTGACATTATAGATTCCACCTAAAACAACGGCTCTATAAGGCTACGATTGTAAAGATGAGGGGAGAAAAAACTTTCCACACTCTATCTTAAACAAGATAACTATCACGAACTGCAACAAAATAAAGTAAGAGATACCCATATTAACAGAGATTTACAAGATATCTCATAAAAAGTATCTGGAATACACGATATATTTAAGTAATTTATTTGATATATCAAATACAAGATACAAAATACGTATTTTCGTAATACTTTTTTTACATACTGTATTTTTTGAAACATATTTGTTTCCCTACAATCTACAAGACATTCTTTAAGGTTTTAAATGACACTTAAGTAAAACAGCTTCTTCAAACGTCTGATCACTAATTTTTCTTCGATTTTTTTTTCATTAACATCCCCTCAAAAGAGAAGAGTTGCTTGCCCTACACTGGCTCCCTCACTCATGCAGTCAAGAGAAAAATTTAGAAAAGTAAATATTTCCACTTTTAATATTTAATTTACTTTTTGAAATTGATACATGGTGCATTAGGTAACAGTCAGAGTGGACTCATACTCTAATGAGTTGATGGTCGTACGCACTCAAGTGTTTTCATCGGTATTATCAAAAACTGCAAAATAAATTTACTGCGGTCACAGTGGAAGTGAGTTAGTCGTGCATTTACGTTTGAGCAGATTCGGGAAGCAAGTCTTTTTAGGTTTTCTGCATAGTTGTACAAGTGAAAGTTAAGTTAATTTTTATAGTTTGTGATAGAAAACTTTGTGGGATCAGAAGTCAATAGACTACCTTAACCATGATGTAATGCTTTAAGCATTTTTTTTTTTACAATTTCTTTCTTTTTAGTTTTTTATGTACTACACTCTGCTATTTGCTAACATGAATAAATTTAACCCAGCATTAAATAACTTCAACAAATTATCAATTCTAATTAACTAATAATTTCCAGCGATTGTCATTTATTCTGTCAGAATTTATTATTTTATATTAAATAAGCTATCTATTCAATAACTATAAATTTCTAAGCTTAAAATTTTGTTAATTTCTCCGTATGCTGAATGAAATTCTGAAAAAAATTTCTTATGTTTTAAACAGATTCTGAGCTAATTTTTTGTTTCCTTATGGCCTTACGCCTCCTCAACATAAAGGTAATAAGAAGTGGGAAAGGACTGACGGCAAGGAATAGGAAGAAATATGGCTTAGGACTTTAGAAGGAACTGTCTTGGCAATCACAGAGTGATTTCAGGAAAACATGGAAAACGGATATCAGGCTATCCTCCTAGGGATTCGAACCTGCATCCTATTTAAAACTACACTTGAGCATTACTTACAGAGCCTTGCACAACATAAACTATCGAAAAATTATTCAGCACCTTGCACGCGTTCAAGTGTCAGTAAACTGGCATGTCAGCATTACATGACAAGTGTGCAATGAAAGAGGGTCTGAAAGCAAGAAATAAATTTGGAAAAGAAATTTTGTTAAAATTTATCACGAACCCTCTCAGACTTGTGCTTAAATTAGTTAGTTGAGTGTTTAATTTTCTTCTTTTTTTCCAAGTAATACCAATTTCAACAAGTATTTTTATTACATTTCCTTGTTTTCGCCTGACACTGAAGCTAATCCTGGCTACGACCTTGACAGGGGTGGAACTCGGCAAACAGTTGGCATATTTTAATAATATTGTTTTAATTGTTGGATAAACATTTAAACTTTTAAGGCGATTGTCCTTATTATTCAGGTATTTAAGTGTTTAAGTCAGCAGTGCTGCCAGTAAACCTCATGCTGTCACCACTAGTGGCCACTAGCATTACGACCTGTACATCTTAAGCACATTACGGCCAATGAATGGTGACCAACTGCTTCGTTGGCAGAGATTTGTTTAGTGTGTATGGAAGGCAAACCTTGGCACTGGGTTGGCCTTGGGACACTCTCCTGGTGTAGATACTAAACCAACGTTGATCCATTATTTTGTTATTTGCTTGTCGACCGAGAGTGTGTGTGTGAATTACTTATTATTCTGTTGAAAAACACTAGAATATGAAGTGGAATAATGAGACCGCTTTAAAACTAGTCGATTTTTATGTTGTTTTTTTTTTTTTTTTTTTTTTTTTTTTTTGTTTCTGGTTTTATGCCTTGTCGATGTCAACAATGAGGTTATTGGAGGTTGGAAAGGACAGGGGGCAAGTAATAGGACTGTATTCGGCCATGGCCTTTTGAAGGAACTATCCTGGCATTTGCCTGTAGTGATGTATGAAAACCATGAAAAACCCAAACCTAGATGGCCAGACAGATTTTTATCGTGAACAAGAATGTTTATGGAACCCTACAAACTGTGACTATAAAAACAAATTGAGGAGATTAGACGCTTGGATGGAAATTAAGTGAGCTTTCAGACATTAATGTGCAAGATTTGAAGAAGGAAATGGAATCTTTGTTGCCATCTGGTATACGAATCCCCAATAGCTAAATCTATCAGAGTGACCATTAATGTTTCTGCTGAAGATTCAGCTCTTCTAAAAGAGACATCATCTTTAAAAATTTTGAATCCAAGAAAAATCAATAAAAAATCCAAATCTGCATCCTTCCTTCAGAAAAAATTATGAAAGAGCCCATATTAGAAATCAGCTTTAAGAACAGGATTTAATTTAGTCCCACCACACCCCTTCCTACTTTTGAAAAGAAAGGTCATCCACCAGCGCCTATTTTTCTTATCAGGTTCTTATAGTAAAATAAATGCTGCACATGCAACAATCCCTCATAATATCGTACAATTAAATTGTAATTCAAATGTCACTTATTATTTTGTAACATAAAACACTAGCAACTTTGACTAGTTTTAGAGCCAACTGCGATTCCACATGGCCCAATACATTGGCGCCAAGCTGTTGGTTTGATGAGAAGAAGAGACCGAATGCCAATGAATTGGTGAAATCATTTTTCCCAATAAGTTGGCTATCATTTGTTGGCCTATTGTATACGCACCTGTAGAGGAATCGGAATCAACATACTGTAATAAAATTTGTCGTTTGTCTTTTTTTATGTCCTCCATATTGCTCTTTAAAGCCTCTGATTTATGTTTTTCAGATAAAATAATATTCAGTTTATCAATAAGGATAAGCTATTTTACATGTTCTTTAAATATTTTTGGTACCCATTTCATTTAAAAAATGGACACAGGTTTGCATCATTTGCTACAGGCTCAAACTGCCAAAACTATTTGAAACGTTTATTAAGATTTTCTTTGATGACATCTAACAAAATGCTGCAATATTTTAGATTTTCCATTTTAAGACATTTAACCATGTGCTGGATTCTCATTCGTTTGGGTAGTAGACAACCAAAGTAAGTGCCTTTATCCCATTACAAACTTAGAATAACTTTGCTATTCACTTTGAACAGTTCACATATTCACATGCAAAATGTTTTTAATGGTCAAGGAGGTAATTTAAGGAATTTTGTGGTTTCATTAAGATGCTCCTGCACTGCTAAAAGGTCTGTTATGGAATAATAATAAGAGTTCCATCTAACCAAATGCAAAGTATGCGTAGAGCATCTTTCAAGTCTTGGCAGGCATTCATCACTTTCCGGGTCTGAAGAAGGATCTGGAAAAGGTTCTCATAGCAAACCATCATATTAATTACCTTCATCGAGTGGTGTTCTTTCCAAATCTTCTTCATGTGAAATGTTTTCAGCATTTGTGGTTGGAATACTAAATCTGACTTTCCAAATACTTAGAAGGCCTTTACCATATTTGATTCCTTATCTGTTTCTGTTTTAACAATGTTGAATAGCTTAATGTCAAACTCTGAATGTATAACAGTTATCATTTCGGCAACTTTTTCATATGTGCGAGCCACTTTGAATCTTCTGCGGGCAATGGTGGCACTTTTCCTCTCGAGAGCCTCACTTTCAATCCAATGGACTGTAACCACCAAATAGCTTCTTAAACATCATTTCTGGTACACACAAACTCCAGGCCATCTCCATTTTTATTTTATTTTCAATTCATTGTACATGTCTCAAATTTTATTTTGGATTCAACGATGGCACAAAACATTCGTTGTTTGGTGTGCACTTACAATTAAAGTTTTAAATTAATTATACTCGACTATTCTTACCAGTAACATAGATCCAACAATAAATTCTACAGCCAACTTGTCCGAGTTAACAGACGTTGGTACACTTACAAGAGTAGTCTGCTTTAATTCCTTACAAGCTCCTGCTAATTCTCAACCGCTACAATGCTCAGTAAATTTTCTTTTTTTCTGATTTCTATTTTTAAGTTTTTAATACTCTTGCAACAGATCTGCATTAACTTTCCTCTAAAATAAAAAATATATAATATAATAACACAGGCAGATGCTTGGAGAAGAAGGCGAGAGGTTTTTACCCAACCATGGAACTGCTTTTAGGATTTAAATAAATATCTTTAAACATTATTTGAACTGTTCTATGTGTCCAGAATTGTTAGACTATCGAGTTTTCATTTCAATAGATTTTTTAAAAAAAGCTTTAATGTTTCTAATGAATCCATAAGTAAATACAGGTAAGTATACCATTATTTAATATTTTATAAATATAATTTTTCCATTAAATACTTCAAGAAATTTGTAGTAGAAGTGATATTATGCCTTTTTTACTTTCGAAAATATATTGCATACTGCAGACACATTCATGTCACTTCCAACTTCTTGTTTAATATCTTTAAAACAATGCTTTAAAAAAGGCCGTCTATCTATTATCATCCTTGAAAACGTAAACAATAATTTGGCCATTCAAATTAAAAATTAGCACTTGTATGTTGTTAACGGATCATTCCGGTTCAAGCATGTTACCCGTCAAGATCTATTATTTGTAAATTAACCATTATACATACAGAATTCTTGACTTTCTGATGCCATAACATAAAAAAATGCGTAAATAGCTTTTGATATTTACAAACTACAAAGACACCACAACAAAAGTATCTAAATACAAGATACAAAACAAAGATTAAGAACAGTATTTCAGATACAAGAACTTGTACCTGGATTTCAAATATTTGTATCTCAAATAAGTCACATCTATACATATTAAAGTCCATCTTTATCTCTTTCAGTACAATTTACTTTAACTGCTTTGCATTCCGTGAGATGAAAAACTATTGAACTACATACATAATCAATTTACACTCAATAGACTGAAAATAATCATGAGTAACATTAATGAGAAAGGTTATCTTCTATGCCATTTTTATAATCAACAAATAAAAACAAGAACTAAAAAATGCAACACCATAAACACTATCAGGTGAACAAAAATAAATAAAGGGTGTATGTTGATTTCGTGTCAGCTCTGGTAGATGGCTTTTTCACTTTATCCACAAAAACTAACATTTTAAAACATGTTTTACTGGATGTTTTTACAACACATTAAGAAAGAGAAATAAATCATAAAAATGTATGTAATTGGTTAATTTATATTGAATAGAGCATAATAAGAGATCTTTACATAAAAAACATGTCCATATCACCAAAATACATAAATAGTTGCTTGGTGAAATATACATATTTTTATGTTGTATTGTGTGAATGTCACTGGAAATTGTCTTAAATGGAAACACAAAATGTCATTTATTGCAACAAATGGAATTTGAATTTGGATTTAAAATACATCTCCCCATCAAAATAATCACTTTTAAAGAGTTAACTTGTGGAGGAACTTTTCATCTAATCTGATCTCGTACACATAATTGACTAACAAGAGAAGGTCCATTATCCACTTTAGGGTCTGACATCCCCCGTCAAAATGTTCTCCATCACAGTTGGCTACTGTATCAGCTACATCTTACATCGATGTAAATAGAAGTTGAAGCACCAACGTGTCGGAACTTTAAACTACTTGTCATGATAAAGATGTCATAAATACACAAGATGAGCACATATTTCATTAGACAGCATTTTACAATACTAATACATTTGTTATTATTAAGTACAATAATGAACTTACAGGATCAAATTCACAAGGAAAAGAATTAAAATATAACTACCAAAAGTGTTTTTCCAATCTTGGCGAAATAAATTCTAACGAAGGTTTACATGGGCAAAAATGAAATCAAAATCTGTATCACTATAATGAAGTTGGTTGGACATGTAGTGAAATTTCATGGCAGTAAAAGTGAATAAATGATCAGGACCAAAACAAAGATACCATCAGCTAGTGAAATTATGCTGGAGACAAATTAAATGAATAATTTCTAATAGCAAATACTGTAATGGAAGGAAGTGCAACGATTGATGGATATATAAATGAAAGGGATACAAGCAGAAGTATATTTGAGAACTTTTAGAAGCTCAGTTTGGGGCAAATATGTTCAAAAGACTTGAGAGTACCGTAAACTGCTACAGGAGAGGCTACATTGAGACACCATTTGTTTTAAATCTCTTGCAGCTGTCAGTGTGGAATATAATATTTTTGTTGTGGTCATTTGAAGTGCTAATCTTTGCTGCTTTATACCAGCAGTTTTTCAGTACTTTGTCACAAACTTTTATGAAAGGAAGCGATTTTTAATTTTGAGACAATTTTCAAAGTGCTCTATTGTTCTGCATGCTTTCATATGGCAAAGAAAAGCTAGAAGTAGACATGAAAAAACAGGTAGTTACAACAAGAAATATATGCCTTAGCTATTGTTAAGACAATAATAAAAAAATATAAACAATAATACCTGTACATTTTGGTAATGTTTTGTAATGTCAACACTTCCACGTGGCAACTGATACTGAACTGATAGTTTACCAATAACTTATGAAGCATATTATATTTGGTCTAAATGATGGTTCACAATCAAGGTTAAAAAAAAACAAAACAGTTTTCAGTGACAAACAAAGTTAATTGAGATATGTTGATGTCATTGTTTCCTTATAGACCCTCCAAATTTTTTTATTTGATGAAATTGGAAACTCAATGAAGAATTAAATTGGAGATAACTCTAAATTTCATTTGAACTGGATAGTTATTATATCTGATAGGTTTCTAAAGTGGTGGCAATAGATAGCTAATTTTTCTAACAATGGTAAAAAATCTTGATGAAAAAAATTCTTTAAATTTGAGGATGTGAAACACATACATTGTAGATTAAGCTAAATACACACATTTGAAATATTCTTTGATAATATTGTAGATTAAGCTAAATACACTATTTGAAATATTCTTTGATAAATCCTTAGTGGAGCACATCATCCAAAAGGCCTCTGAAGTCACCAAAGTTCATCAAAGGGATAGGCAGAAGAGCAAGTCAAAATATTTCTGCCGAAGCCTTTGCAGTTCAGGAGCAGAAAAAAACACAATACACAATAACTGAAAATGTGTATAATGTGAGACAAAATAAAATGCTTTTACTCTAACTTTGGTACCAACCACTTTTCCTATTGATTTCAACCAGAAAAATGACTTGTCCCAAAGTTTTTCCACTCCATGGGACAATTTTGATATATACACGGATGAAAATTTCTGGTGATTTGTAGTACCATTATTCAAAAGAGGAAGGACAGATCTAAACAAATAACTCACTTTATTTCCTTAAATTGTCACCGTTTCTTCCAAATTCTCAAAAAAAAGTGTACCAAAGTAACCCCAGTTTACGGTAAGGTGTATAACGTTCCCAACCTTACTTTATGCATGACAAAAGATGTGAACAGAATATGCAGGAGAGTGAAAGGAAATACTGCAGAAGTAAATTTAAGAGTAATGAGAATGAGGATGGACAGGACAAGAAATCAGGAAATTAAGAAAACAGTAGAGGAAAGATTAGAAATGGCAAAGCTCAAAGTGAATTGTAACGAGAATGAGGAATGAAAGAGGAGGTCAAAGAAATTAACCATGCCACTTTGCGCATAAACATTAACTAACATTTTATCCCTTCTAATAATATTCTTACATAAGCTGCATTTTTATTAGTATTTGTAATTATAATGTATACTAATTTTACTCATCAAATTTCAAATACAGTACTTCCATTTATCTTCTTTCTGGCTTTCCAAAAGTTCAAGTTTGGTTTCTATTAGTTAGATACTGGATAAGCTTAAAGTTTTGAAATCTATTACATGCCCTCAATCAACATTATTTTCACACTACAATGTTTCTACTTTCTGATGCATAGAGTCACCTGTGGCTTATCACAGGCCTCAAAACAACAATTTGGATGAAAATGGAGAAGTCCAGGTATTCCTCTTGCCCTTGGTACTTGCCACTAATGGCAGTTCAATCAGAAATGATGAAGAGGGCAATAGTAACAACTGCTTCAAAGACCCAGAGGGTACCCAAGGAACTGTAATCCTTTAAAATTACACCATAACAGCTCACACTCAAAATATAATAAGCTCCCAACCAGATCTGCAAGTGGGAGCTACACAGGAAGAAATAATCACAAAATAATAAAAAAAAGGAAGATATATTTAAAAAATATTTCACGAGTCAGAACACGGAATGTTATATGATTGAATGAGGCCAGCAGATAATGAAATTAAGATAAAAGTTTTCTGGACCAACTTAGATATTACTGCAATAAGTGAGATTAAATAAAAACAAATACAGGATTTCTGGAATGGGGAATATAAACTGATTAACATATGATTTATTAACAAGTTTTCCTAAGTGGGATTTGTTATATAAGTTAAAAAACAAGACAGTAGATCAGTCACATGAAGACTTAGATTGATGAGGTCAGAAAATTAAGGCTGTACCAACTACATGCATACTTCACAAAAAGGTTATAATGAAACAGAAGAAAATAAGTATTTCTGTAGAAGACAAGCAAAAATCTAATGATCAGTGCCATCAGGAATGCTGCAGTAGGAGAAGAAAGTAAGAGAAAACGGAAATGAATTTCTTCCTCTGTTTTTCTTTTTTCAGACTTATCTGTGCCTCAATTGCGTCGGTCTGGTGGCTCAATAGCTTGAGAAATGTGACTGGTGAGCAAGATATCCCTGGTTACAATCCTTGCCTCATCCCTGGAAATGAGAGGTATGCTGGAAGGCTAAAACATCATTACAAATGCAATCTAATTTTAGTTTTCTGCATATACAGCTGGCGAATAAAAAAAAATACTAGTTAGCTGTAAATGATGTATATCAATGACTGCGTTTTATTTAGAACGTTAGAACATTATACCACGGTATTATACGACATTGATTATTAAAAATAATAATCTTTCTGCCTGCAGAGTTACGGGTACGTATTTGTCGATAAAGATCTTAAATCAGACCAGGTACTAAGACCAGCGAACAATACATATAATGCAAGCAGTAGCAAGAACAGGTATATGAGAGACAGGAATGCCGGGCAGAGCCGCCTGTGCGGCGCCAGACGAGATGTGGACCAGCCAAGCCAGACCGCCTCGATGCCGCCACAACAAGAGCAAGAGAGACAGCGGGGAATGGCTTGCAGGGCGCATACATACATAAGATGGTTGCCCCACTAGAGACGTGTACCAGGGAGAACAGCGATCTGCTATTTTACGCAGTGAAAATGTGAAACTTTTCGAAATTTATCAAAGACTGAACTTTCAATATCGTGAGGCGTGTTTATTACAAATGGAGTAATAGTTAATACAGTATTAATTCATCGAAAGATGCTCCTCGACCGGGTCAGGGATATCGAATGGTGACACCATAGAACCCAGAAGCAGTTGAAGGAAAACAGTTGAGTGACAATGAATGAAATTTCTGCATGTTAAAAAAATTGGTCATATCCCAGCACACAAACTAGATATGCTCTTTTTTTAATGGCTTTACGCTTCGTCGACGACTAGGTCATTAGTAGCGGGAAAGGACTGGGTGCAAAAAACGGGGAGGAATTCAGCCATGGCCTTTTGAAGCAACAATTCAGGCATTCGCCTGGTGTGATTTCGGGAAACCATGGAAAACACAAATCTGGTTGGTTGGACGGGAATTCGAAACCGCGTCTTCCCGAATGCGAAGCCAGAACGTTGCTGCTCACACATCACGCTCAGTGGCGTGCTCTAATTTTACAAAATGTCCCGGAGGTAAGTGTCGTGGCAGCTGACTCCTGAACGTCTTGATGCTTGCGAAGAACTTCTGCTGCGGCTTGAACGAGAAGGAGATGACTTCCTCGCAAGAATCGATAATGGCGATGAAATCTGGATTCACTTCCAACCGGAAACTAAGAGATCGAACAAGGAATGAGTCATTCCAAAAGCCGAAGTAGTATACAAAACAACTATCAGCGAGGAAGGTTATACTGACTTTTTTTAGGATGAAAAGGGCGTTGTTTAGAATTCAGTAAGCTTAGAGGGACCTTTATCACGAATACATCTACGCATATCAGATCAAAGCGACTTGAATTGCTATCTAGGACGTCTTCTTGTAACATCATAATTCAAGGCACCAAGTGCGTACATTTTTTGCAGTTCGAGTTTCTTCTTCATTCGGTATACTTACCAAGTGATTTCTATACGTTGGAACTACTAAAAGAAGCAATGGCGAGGTTTTTTTTTTTTCTTCTTTTTTTTTTTTTTTTTTTTTTTTTTTTTTTTCCTTACAGCTTTACGCCTCGTCGACGTAGAGGTCATTAGAGGCGGGATAGGACTCGGTAGAAGGAATGGGAAGGATTTCAGCTTGAAGCAAACATCCCGGTGTTCGCCTGGAGTGATTTTGGAGAAACCAAGGAAACCCCAAATCTCGATGCTCGGACGTCCTCCCGATTGCGAGGCCAGAAAGTTAACCGCTCACCCACCACGCTCGGTCATGGTGAGGAAATACGTAGCGTTCTGATGAAGAGGTACATTCCACATAGTGGGCAGAGTGGTTGAACGGACTATTATAACAATTTATTTTCTAGAGGTATTCGTGAATTTTTGTAAGCACGGGACGACTTGCACTGAGCGTCGGGTAAGTTATGTTTAAACAATACGCTAAACTTGTTTTTACCTTGTGAACGAATTTAGGGGCGTTTATTCATTACGCGAGGTCCGTCGTAGGCAAAGCTAATTCTAAATTACGATTCAGAGGTCGTATTTTGAGGAAATGTAATGTTCACACAAAGGAAATAGCGTATAAAACACTAGTGCGTCCGCATCTGGATTACTGTTGTGGAGTTTGGGATCCGTATCGCAAGGGCTTAATTCATAGGTGTCAAACTCAATTTTGCAGAGGGCCGTATATTAAATTTAGAATGTGTAGGCGGGCCAGATTCAAATTAAAAAAATGTACTGAATTATTATAACATTTTATTTATGTAATTGTATAGTATATAATATACGGTTGTTAAAAATCATATCAAAGTTATAAAAGAGGGTAATTATTTTGAGCTCGAGGATCCAGATACCTGATTTCTCTTGTTTTTGACAAGCTCATTGATGTCAGGTATCATATTTTTTGTAATTATTTTAAGAATTGATTGGAGATGTTCATTTGTAAGTCTTGTGTGAAGTTGGTTCTTATTTATTTTCATGACGGAAAACATCTGCTCACATAAATAGTTGCTACCAAACATGCTCAGAATGCGTGCTGCATGCTTTTTTAATTCCGGGTAGTTATCCAAACTCTTGAAATATTGTGTATAAAATGTAAGAGCGTCAACCTCTGTTGTAGTACCTGTCAATGGAACGCACTTTAATAGTTCTTTAGTTATTTCAAAGTTACTGTTAATACGTCGTATAAAAACAGCAAGTTGAGCTGTATCAACAGTATCAGTGCTCCGGTCAACAGCAAGTGAAAAGTTTGTAAATTCCTTAATTTTCTCCTTCAATTGAAGAACCAAATTTTGAGATAAATCATTTATTCTAGAAGCAAGTGTTTCTTGACAGCGAAATATTTTGAATTATTGACTTTTCAGATGGAAATGAAACATCGGCAACTTTCAGCATACAGTCTTTAACAAAATCACCATCAGTGAAAGGTTATGATCTCTTCGCGATTTCTCATGCAATAATAAAACTTGATTTCAGTAAACATCGATTGTTGACCTTGAAGTTTAGATTTTAAAGATGACAATGTGTCCATTCTTATTTTTTCAGTGTAACAATCGAATTTTGATTTATGATTCGTATCATAAGTGTCTCTTCAAGTTAAACTCCTTACAAACAGCAACTGTTTGACTGCAAATCAAACACAGTGGTTTACCTTTCCATTCTATGAAAAAATATGCAATTTCCCATTTAGACTGAAAAACTCTGCACTCAACTTTACGTTTTTGTGACATTATGTCAAAATCGTAACAATTATGGAACTCGACACAACAATTATGGATATCGCACGCGCACGACACAAACAAATGCACAATACCTTCACAATCGACTCAACTGACTCACGTTGCGCCGACGCAGTCCTTTTATATCTATAACACCGAGCGTGGCGGTGTAACGGATAGCGTTCTCGCCTCGCATTCGGGAGGACGGCGGTTCGATCCCCGTCCGGGCATCCAGATTTGGGTTTTCCATGGTTTCCCAAATCACTCCAGGCAAATGCCGGGATGCTTCCTTCAAAAGGCCATGGCCGAATTCCTTCCCATTCCTTGCCCCCATCCTTGCCCCCCATCCTTTCCCGTCTCTAAAGACCTCGCTGTTGAGAGACGTAAATACAATAAAAAATAAATAAAAAAAAATATCTATAAGGAAGGTTCTTGTCTAGACTCGAAGCGCGTGGAAGATTCCGCTTGTTGCTAAGAGATGGCGTTACTGTCTATCTCTCTCGCTTGTCTAGGCACGCGCTGCCCTTGAAATTACTTATAAATGTAGTGTGCGCATTTTAAAACTTCCGTAGAGGAATCGGGTGAAGTCTAAAAGCTCTAAAAAAAAAAAAAAAATGATTCTTCTTTCTGTGTCACATTGCGATCGCGGGC
>JARYHS010008074.1:345827950-345876207 GCA_031002005.1 Vandiemenella viatica
ACATGCCGATCTTCTTTGATCACGTTGCACACAGCATCGATATTTCTAGGAATGACAACCGATTTTGGCCGACCTTCTTGACATTCATCACTGACGGACGCACGACCATGACAAAATTTTGCAAATCAATTGTAAACAGTCTTCTCTGATGGTGCTTCATTACCAAAAGTTGCACGAAGCGACTCTATGCATTGTTGTTGAGTAAGGCCTTTTTTAAAATCATAAAAAATCATCCAACGCAAGCCTTCACGGGTGATTTCCATTTTTGCACAAACTTGCTTCTTTTAAACGTTCACTATCAACAACTTACTCAGTCAAATTCTAAATTGCCACTGGCTTCACAATAACAAACGTCATTGTTGACAAATACAGTGGTGCCACAACTCATTAATGCCACCTATTGTTCGATTGTAAAAACTTAAAAGGCAACCCTTATATATATGAGTAGTTGCTTTTTCTCTTTTGTTGTTTGTTGGCCTTTTTTACAACAGATGAAGATTCATAATTACTTAAAAAAAGTTAGCAAGTCTACTGTGAGTAGCCCCATCAATCACTTACATGAATGAGTTAAGGTGAATAGTTACTCAAGGTAGCTTAACAAAACCAGTAAGATGGGAAGAGGTAGGATGGGAAGGAGGAGGAATGGTGCAGGTGTATTACAAATAAATAATTCATTAAAGCAGGAGATGGAAGGAAGAGAGTAAAATACATGGAGGGAAAGTACCGAGCAGGGCGGTGTAACGGTTAGCGTTCTGGCCTCGCATTCGGGAGGACGGCGGTTCGAATCCCCGTCCGATAATCCAGATTTGGGTTTTCCATGGTTTCCCAAATCACTACAGGCAAATGCCGGGATGCTTCCTTCAAAAGGCCATGGCCGAATTCCTTCCCATTCCTTGCCCCCCATCCTTTCCCGTCTCTAAAGACCTCGCTGTTAAGAGACGTAAAGCAGTTTTAAAAAAAAAGGAGGGAAAGTGCATATATATTGCGGTATACAGATGGAGGCAAGCCAAAAGAAAGATGATGACTGCTATTAATTTGAAGAAGTTATGATATCACTCTAGTAATGGGAGCTGGCAGGGGACGATAGTCATTACAGCTTACAGTATGCTACATGAAACAAGCTCAGTTACTAAGGATGGAGCTACAGGATACTTTAGGCAGGACTAACCAGTCATATTTTTGGAGTAGGAAATTTGTTTGTAGGCAGTTTGTTAAACCAGATGTGGGATGCAATAGGGAGGATTTCACAAACATGAAGTCATATTTTGCTGCATGCACTATGAAGTAACTCATTCGCACATTTGAGAACAGGGTGAGGAATAAAGAATTTGATATTTAAATGATACAGGACACGAGTTTAAGGTTGTGTGAATAATAGAACTGGATATTTGTTTGTGTACAGTTCTTGAAATTTTTATTAAAGAACCATATAAGAATTTTGGGTACAGGTTCTTTTTAAAAAATTATAAAAAATGTATATATCTAACATACACTTGTGGTGCAGGACACAAGTTTAATGTTGTGTGAATAGTAGCACTGGAAATTTGTCTGTGTACATTTCTCGAATTTTTTTTATTAGAATACAATGTAAGAGTTTTGGAAGCAGGCTCATTAAAAAACTATATATATGTCTTGGATGGCAAGGCTTTATGAGACTAAGCATTTGATGTAGAAAGGTTGATGATAACTGTCAAAATGAAGGCATTGTTGAAGATATGTTGATTTATAATTTTTTCAGTTGGAGGATTTTTTTTTCAGGGAAGTTAATATTGTGAGGGAGTGGGTCCAAGTAAATTTAGAAAGTGCCTGTTATAGGAACAAAGAAAGGGATTGGTATTTGTGGCCCTTCTCTTTCAACAGCTATGCCACCCACAGCACAAGACAGCTTATATACCAAAGAAGAAGACTGCTGTGGCGATGAAACACAGAAAAACACGTACCATAGAGCATTGAAATTTTCAGGCTCATATCCCTTCTTCAACAACAGAGGTAGCTGGCTGATTAAGGCTGGCAGCTAACTGGAGGCACAGACTGTTGGCTAGCAGCTTGTGGTGGGAAAAATTAACATGGCAGGAAATTTTGGGGGGAGTTGAAAGGCAAAATCCGTAAATTGTGAAATGTATCACAGGAACAATTCACATACAAGCAGAATAAGTTGTCAGAAAATTTTAACAAGTAAAATTTTATTTTAAATGAATATAAAACATATGTAAACAATTTTAAAAAATATATAATACACACTACTCAACGATCATTCGTGGTGAGTGGTGGTTGATGCGGGAAGAGAGAAAGATTGTGGGGAATGGGTGGAAAAGAAGGTAGACCATTGGGTGTTATTTTAAATCAAGAACGGGCAGTTGTCTGGTGCCCAGATTATAATGCTAATACAGATTCCACCTTCCGAGTTCAGAGATGCTGGTTCTATCTGAGAGGACTGTGATGGCATGGACAGTGAAGCAAAAAATTAAATTGTTGGAATCATATGTGGAGGCATGACAAAATAATGGGTGGCCGGCGTTCTGGTTGAATATCATTTGGATGTGTCTGTTCATTCTGATACCCAGTGAATTCATGACATAATCTATGTATGAGGCTCGGCAATGGTTGCAGGTTAGTTGGATGGGAGAATTCGCATGTTGCAAGTCATGTGATGGGGAAACTTTTTCTAGTTACTAGGTTAGTGAAGGTGTTGGAGGCATGATGCATAATTTGGAGCAGAGAGACCCGCATTTATGGACTAGAAGTTAGCTGAGCTTTGGAGGTCTTCAGAAGCAGGTTGCAGGTGGGTGATGGGAGATTTTTTGGAGTAGTATTCTCATTTCTGGGCAGACTCAATGGAAATCATAACCTTGTCGAAGGACTTGTTAATTGTTCTCAGGCCTGGGAAGTAATGGGTGACCAGAACTGAGCTGTGGTTGGTTATTGATGGTTTGGGATGGTTTGTAGGTTGAGTGGGTTGTTATATGGCATGCAAAAGTTGTTTATGAACTAAATTGGTGGGTAATTACGGGACATCAGAGCTTGAGTGCAAGAGCCTGCTGGTTAATTTGCAGATGACACTAATCTGACTGTAAATAATAATAAAACCACCAAACAGTAATCTAGAATTTAATTTAGTACTTAGTGAAGGAGCAAACTGGTTTAAGACAAACTCAATAAAATTAAATTTTGAGACCTTGTATTAGGTTTAAAAAAAAATATGTGCAGCAGGATTTACATATAAACTATAAGAACAGCATAATTTTGGAAACAAAGAGTGTAAAAATTCCTTGGCTGCATTCAAATAGATGAGAAACTCAAGTTGGCAAGAACATATCAGATCACTACTGCAGAAGGTAAGTAGAGCGACCTTAGCAATAAAAACACTTTCTCCAACAGCAAATCTTGAATTAACAAAACAGGTGTACTGTACTGAGATTAAAAAGAAAAAAAAAATTGTAGTAGAGAAAAGAGCTACTAGGATGCTGTGTAGGGTAAACCCAAGAACTTCTTGCAGATAACTCTTTAATTCTTAGAATGATAACTCGGTATATGCATTCACTCATGTACTTCGTCATAGAACCTTTAAACTTATTTACATCATATTTACAGCTATACAATTTTAATACAAGAAACAAAAATAATTCATACACTATATAAACATCACTGTCATTAGTACATACAGGTCTTAATTAATCTGGGATACACCTGTTTAATAAACTTCTTAAAATAATAAAACAGTTTGTAGATAATAAAGATGAGTTTAAAGAAAAACTGGGGATTTAACTCGTTGGCAACTCCTGCTCCATTCTAAAATTTATACAAAAAAATTAATTTTATCTAATAGGCCTATTTCAAAATTAAGTTGTAAAAATTAACGTTTCCCAGTTGTTTAGAATGTGAGAGTTTTGGAGACAGACAAAGGTTTCCACTGAATGGTCTACACTGGTAGACAGTTTACATGTAATAATTCATTTTGGTTGAAAGCTGGTTGGTGGTGAAGCCTATACAAGAATTAGTGCATTGGACGCAGATTAGTTGGTATATGAGGTGCCTTGAGGTGTATGTGTGTATACCCTGTCCAATGATATGAAAGGGATTGGGATAGGCTGTAGTAGCCAGATGCACAATGCACTTTATGCAGTGAGATCTGTTGCACAGAAAGGATCTTTGTGGCTGTTTAGAAGAATCCAAAGGAGAGCATTTGTGGACCAAAATTTTTCTTAATATTGGGTGGTCTGCTTAAAGCTGTGCGGGCTGTGGGTAAGATTTTTGGGAGAAAGGTGCACATTTCAGGAAACAAATGCTACAAATTATGCCCACATTGCAGGATCTGGTTATGTGTTAGAACCCGGAGAGATCTGGTTCTTTGAAGTGTAGGATGTGATTAGTTGTGTGGAGGTGGGTGGTAGCATGAGGTATTTGATTTTACACAAGATTAGCAGTGTAACATCAGGAAATAAGGCTCTGTGATGGGATTCTCTATTGCAACAACTCCATCTTCAGTGGATGACAAGGCCATAAGGAATGGAAGTTTGGTGAGAACTGTTGGCATGTAGATATTGTTGGAATATATGTGATTGTAGCTCAATGTGAAGTGGGTGGAATCACAATTGAGGAAGTCTAAGAGGTAGTTTTCTCAGCAAGTCCAGATTATAAATACATCATCTATGTATCTAAACCACAAACTGGATTTAAATGGGGTGTGGTTAAGGAAATGTTCATCTTCATGATCCAGAAACAGATTGGCACAGCATGGAGCCATGCTGGTACCCATGACAGTGGGGCTTATCTCATGATGTACTTGGCAACTGAAGGAGAAGATTTTAGACAGGATGAAGTGAACTAGGATGTACTCGAAAGATTGTTTAAGGGTTCACATATCTGGGAAGTGTTCCTGAGCACTGGGGCACTGGCAGCAGGGGCTGTTTGTGTATGGGGAATTTAAACCAATGGAGACAAGTAAGATGTCTGGAGATAAAAGAATGGAGACTGTGGACAGGTGTTTAAGGAAGTGTGGTATGACTTTGATGCAGTGCTGCCAGCCACTTGGCTCTGAATATCCGTAGACAGCCGCTAAAATTTCCGTAGATTTGGTACAAACTCGCTAACTGAAACAATCATTATTGACGAGAGAGTCAAAATTAAGAATTTTTATTTCCAGGTCTTTAAAATTACAAAAAATAATATTCTACATTGAAAGTAAGAAATATATCTGAACATATTTTATACATTGTCACTTTTATCACTGCTGCTGCTATGTCTAGTAGTTTTTTTATTTTTCCCTAGTCACCATTCATTTTCTTTGTTGACATTAAATTTAGCATATCTTCTGTAACAGGAAATGTTGTTTCTCGAATATCGGTTAGGCCTTCTCGGAAGCCACTGCTTTGTAAGCCGTGCCAACGAGCGTGTCACCGTGCATGAAGAGTGCACTGCTAGATTTGTGATACGGTCTTTTAAGATCTATAAAAATTGTAACCAAACAAAATATGAGCCTTATTTCAATCATTGGTTCACACAAGTGGTTGCAAGAAAACGTTCACAGTTAATAACAATTCTATAATGCATTAACACTATACGCTCAAAGTTTAACGAAACACCAGTATAAGGAAAAGTCAACAAATGATAAAAAAGTATCTAAAATAAGTAGATATTCGAACAAAATCCGAAAATCCTAACTTTTCATAAAAATCCGTTGATCTATGGATAAATCCGTAGAAATGGCAGCACTGCTTTGATGAAGGAAGGAAGGATCAACACAGATTGTAAACATGTAGATCCACCAGGGCCAAAATCTGTTTACTTGGAGACCTATATGCAGCAACTGTAAGTTGTCCAGTATTTCCAGCCAGAAGGCTCTTAGGAAGAAGGTTGTTAGGAACATGAGAAGAATTATTTAAAATTACTCCATAAATAACAGTTTTAAAGTTCGCATTGTTAGGATCACTTTGCTAGTTATTGCATGTTTCACTGTATTAAATATAGCATAAGCTTGGTAGTTAGATTAATTATAATACTATAACATAGATAACTATATTGGCTTAAGGTATTTTATAGTGTTAAATTCTTATATACCGCAAAAAAAAAAAAAAAAAAAAAAAAAAAAAAAAAAAAAAAAAGAATCAGATTGCTAGTTTGAATTTTGATTGTTAAATTTATTGTATCGTCCTATACTAAGGCTCTATTCGGTTTAAAAGAACACAGTTTGTTAATTACTTAGTTCTGGAATAGCAATAAAACAACTGAAAATTATAAATAATAAACATAAGTATTCATAAATAGAATCCAATTGTTCACATTAGCTTAATACAATATCGTTATTCTAAGTTCCACTATCGATATCGCAATCAAGTTTATGAAAACAAAAATGTACGTTATAGTAATTAACCTGTTCTGCATGGAAATATAATTATGTTTAATTGCCATCTAATGAACTAAAATAAAAACTTTCTAGCTTTTTTTTATATGAACTAATTAGTTATTATCCAGATTAGCACTAAATAGTATCGACCTTCCATCTTAAGTTTGTTTCGAAATTCATTAGCGTAAGTTTTATTCATTGGTTCTCGAGTAGTTTTGTTACCTAGTTATTATTCATAAAGCTTCAATCTAATTACATATATAGATATAAAAATTCAACAGTTAGTCGAGTATAACACCTATCATATTGAATAAAAATGTTACAAATATAGTATAAACTTTATTACACTACTTTATCAAATAAATTTAAGGTTTGCTTAGAAGGTGTTTGAAGTATTTGGGAGAAATCATAACTGAAAACTGTGGTGCCTGTCGCAGGTACGTTGCGAAGGGGTTGGGTTGTAGTTGGTGTAAGAAGTGGTTTCACTGGGCATGTGGGGAAGAGGAAACGGGGGAAATAAATGAGGATCTCCTATGATTTGTTCCCTTTGCCTTAGGTATGATAGGATGTGGGAGATGGGCGAAACAATCAGGGAGTTGCTTGAAAGGATCAGGGTTCTTGAAGCTTGTCCTGTGGAGGCTCAGCCTGTGGAAGTGTGGCCTGTGGTGGTTTCACCCGGGGGGGGGGGGGGGGTTCAGCCTGTGGGGGCACAGCCTGTGGAGGCTCGACCTGCGGAGGAGGAGGAGGTAAGATGCAGCAGGCTTTTAGGAATAAGGACGTGCAAGGTAAGAATAGGAAGAAAAGGATTTACTGCTAGGTAGTAGCCATGGGAGAGGTGTAGGCCCTCTTCTGCAGGATCAGATAGGTACAGGTTACCAGGTCACAAGTTTTATCAAACCTAGTGCAACATTAGGTTAGGTAATAGAGGATATAGGTTCACTTCGCAGGAGTTTCACTAGGATGATAGAGTAGTGATAGTGGGAGTTGCGGGGAATAGTAATGATAGAAATACAAGTTATAGTATAGACAGTGACCTGAGGTCGGTGATGAAGGAGGCACAGCATACCAGGGTGGAGCTCATGCAGGTCCCAAGTCGCCATGACCGGCCACAACTGAACTATGCTGTGAGGTGGGTAAATGTGGAAACGGAAGTGCTACCTGGGAAAGGCATTAGTTCTGTGTTGGGGGTTGTGCCTGTGAACACCATTGGTAGGTAGGGTTTCACTAGGCATGGCCTACACCTAAATCCAGGTAGAAGGGGAAAGGGAGTACTTTCTAAGTTGTTAGCTAAAGTAGTGAGGGAGCCCATCTGCAGTGATGATGGAGTCAGGATTGTGCCTTTTTTAGGTTGGGGACTGCTGGTGAAGGAACAAAAATAAACGATCAAAGTGATACTGATTGCGGATCCACGATGGGAAAAATCACAGATGTTAAGGAAATAAATGAAGTTGCTGAAACAAAAACTGACTGGGGTAAAACTGGGAAAGGGGTGGTAAATGCTGAAAATATAAAGCCGGTAATAAGGGTGTTAATGGTGACCTGTAGAAGTATAATGAACAAAGTAATTGAATTTGCAAACTTAATAGGGATACACGAACCACAAGTAATAATTGGGGTAGAGAGTTGGTTAAAAGAAGAAGTACTAGACAGTGAGGTTTTTCCTGATGGTTACAGAGTGTACCAAAGAGATAAAGGAGCAATTGGTGGAGGAGTTTTCATACTAGTCAACAAAAACTACCGCAGTTCACTGGTGTTTATAGATCATAACCATGAGTTACTTGGGGTAGATTTCTGGGGTAATAAAGAAGAGAAAATCAGGGTGTTAGCTGCAAACCGCAATGGAAGAATGACAGATGAAGATGAGGCTCTTGGGGAGAAATTAAATTCATACTCAGATTTCAGAGGTGAGAATATAACGATCATTATTGGTAGGAATTTAAATTTACCAGGTGTAAACTGGGAAGGAAATTAGATTAATAACACAAGGGAACAGAGATTTGCAAATACCTTAATAAGGGAAGGAGGATTTACACGAGTGGTAGAGCAAAACACTAGGTGAAATTTTTTATATATATATTGCTAATAAAGCCAGATGATAACCTTGTGGGGTGTCAAGTAATGGAAGCAATAAGTGATCACGAAGCAGTTCTAATGGGTATTAGAGGATTCAGTGAACCAGCAGCCAAAATTGAAGGGGGAAATAAGTACAATTATAAAAAGGCACAGATTTCACATTTGAAGGGATTTTTCAGAAAACAATTCAGCAAATCGAAGGAAGGCACAAGTACAGTTGAGTTAAGGTGGGAAGAGTTCTAGGAGATAATGAGAAAGGGGAAAGAAAAATTTATTCCAAAACAGAAAATAAAGAGAAGTAGAGAACCTTTGTACTACAATGGGGAAGTGAGGAGGTTAAAGAGGTTGGTAAGAAGAGAACTTATCAGAGTTAAGAGACAGCAGGTTAGTAGGGAATATTTAAAACAACTACACAAGGACTTAATAACAGCAAAGAAAGTGGCTAAAGATGGGTTTATGAAGAGTATTGGCAGTGCAGGAGGACCATTGACTGATGCATCTAGAAATTTCTATGGCTATATTAGGAAACTGAGGGGAAGGGAGGGTGTAGAGACGCTTATAGATAAGGATGGAGAAGAAGTTACTGAGGATTTGAAAAAATCAGAGATTTTAAGTAACTGGTTTAGTGACAGCATTAGGGACAATGAATCAGAAACCGGAGGGTTTAATACGGAGAACGAGCATAACAACACAATTAGAAATGAAGATACCAAAAAATTTAAAATCCATCCTGAGGAAATCATGAAGGAAATAAGAAAGCTGAAAAAACAAAGGGGCTGGTGTACATAATATTACTACGGATCTCTTAAAGATAGCCAGATGTGACATTGTACCTTATCTTGAAATATTATTTAAATTGAGTCTGGATGCTTGCTACTTACCACAGGACTGGAAAAGTGCGATAGTAGTACCTGTACATAAAGGAGGGGGTGAGAAATAGAGTTGAAAACTACAGGCCAATCAGTTTGACATCAGTGGTAAGTAAATTAATTGAAATATTGATATGCAACCACATCAGAAATACAGGGTGTTTCAAAAGGACTTTACAACTTTGAAAAATCATATAAATTTTATGAAACAAGGTACAGAGTTGGTTTTGCTGTTGTTTTAAAGGAAAACACTTCAAGTTTTGACACGCGTAGTCCGCTAGTGCCTAATAGCGCCGCACAACCGCTAGCGGCAGTTACGTTAAAGACGGCTGCTTTCACTGGAGCCGAGCGTGCTAGCTGTGTGTTTTGGTTTGAAGAATCGAAGTCTGCGACAACAGTTCAGCGTAATTTTTGTACCAAGTATGCTAAACATCCTCCTAGTAGGCCTACAATTTATGAGTGGCATAGATGTTTTGTAGAAAAAGGGTGCTCAGTAAAACAAAAAAAAATCCTCAGGTCATCCAAGCACATCTGACGAGGTCGTTGAGCAAGTGAGAAAAAGTTTTGTCAACAGCCCTACAAAATCGACCTGGCGTTCATCACGTGAGCTGAAAGTCCCACATACGACAGTTTGGCGTGTGTTTAGAAAATGTTTGCATTTGAAACCATACCGATATTAGCTTTTACAAGCAATTAAAGACTCTGATAAGATTGCACGTAGGAACTTCTGTGTGGATATGTTAAAACGATTGGATGATGATGAACATTTCTTGGACAACATAATCTTTTCTGACGAGTCAACTTTTCACTTAAGTGGCAAGGTTAACACACATAACTGTAGGATTTGGGACAGTGAAAATCCACCTGAAACATTGCAACATGTTCGTGATAGCCCTAAAGTGAACGTTTTTTGTGCGTTGAGCAAGAGGAAAATGTACGGCCCCTTTTTTTTCCAAGAGAGAACCATCAACGGGATAGTGATATGTTGCAACAATTTTTGATACCACAGATCGATGAGGATGACCGAGAACGAAATGTTTTCTTTATGCAAGATGGCACACCCCCACACTATCTGACTGACATCCGGGATTTTCTCAATGACCGCTTTCCAAGTCAATGGATGCGCCAATTGCATGCCCCCCCCCCCCCATTCCCCAGACCTGACACCGCTAGTTTTTTTTTTCTGGGGTTTCATAAAATATATGGTGTGCGTACCTCCTTTGCCGACAATCTACCTGAACTTAGAACAATAAATTAGGCTGCTGCTGAGCAAGTTACACCTGAAATGTTAGTGTGAGTATGGGAAGAAATCGACTACCGATGGGATGTCTGCAGAATAACCAACGGAAGCCACATAGAACATCTTTAGTTTAAGGTAAAAAAACTTGAAGTGCTTTCCTTTAAAACAACACCAAAACCAGCTCTGTACCTTGTTTCATAAAATTTATATGAATTTTCAATGTTGTAAAGTCCTTTTTGAAACACCCTGTATATGTGAGGAACGTAAGTGGTTTTCAAGTAGGTAACATGGGTTCAGGCAAGGATATTCATGTGAATCTCATTTGGTGGGATATATGCAAAATATTTCAGATGAAATGGACAAGGGAGGCCAAATTGCTAGTGTAGCACTAGATCTGTCAAAGGCATTTGACAGAGTGAGCCATACAATGGTAGTAAATAAGGTAAAAACTATTGAAGTGGATGAGAAAGTGATTTGCTGGGTGGAAGAATTTTTAAAAGGTGGAAAACAGAAAGTTAGGGTAGGAAATGCAGTATCAAAAGAAGTGGAAGTAAAAATGGGAGTGCCGCAGGTTAGCATATTGGGACCATTGCTATTCATTATTCTAATAAATAAATGTGTTGATTGTTTACTATCTGAAATTAGATTGTTTGCAAATGACATAATGCTATATAAAAGGATCAAAACGACAGAGGACTGTAAACAGTTGCAGGGTGATCTGGACAGGATATCTAGTTGGGTTGGTAAACATGGGATGTAGATAAATTCCAAGAGGAGTCAGCTTATTAGATACACAAATAAAAAAACAAAAGGTTAATTGTGAATATAAGGTGGGGAAAGAATTGCTTGCTGAAGACTTGAAATGTAAATATGTTGGCATTACATTTGATAATAAGCTTAACTGAGCAGGACACATTGGACAGGTGGTAGGGAAAGGTTTCAAAATTCTGCACTTGGAGAGTGTGAAGAGGGAATGTACGAGAGAAGTAAAGGAATTGGGTTACAAAACTTTGGTCAGGCCATTGCTCAAATATGGTTGTGTAGAATGGGACACACATTTTGCGTATCAAATACAGGAGTTGGAGAGAATGCAAAAAAGGCCTCTAGATATGTTTTTGAAAATTATCGCAGAATGCAATCAGTAACAGATATGATAAAGGAGCTGGAATGGGATTCATTACAAGACAGGAGGAGGATGAAGTGGGACATGGGAGTGTACAAGGCGTATACTGGTGATGAGGCATGGAAAGATATTGGTGTAGGTATGAAAAGTAGTGCATGGAATGGAAAAGATGACCATAACCACAAGGTGGCGCTCGATTTCAGGCACAAAGGAGTAGGAAGATTCTCTCTTTTAGGTAAGGGTATCAGGGATTGGAATTAGTTACCAAGGGAAATGATGAATAATTTACCGAAAACATTGAAAGAATTTACAGTTAAAATTTGTAGAGGGCAAATTTAGGTGGGTGCAGGAAAGGGGGAAGATGGGTGTGTAGGGAAATTGCCACCGGAGAATGTGTTTCATTGCAATTAAATTAAATAAAATAAATTAATGAAATCACTGTCTATAATTTAATGTTAAATCCATTTTTATTAAAAAATTATAACTGTCAAATTAATTATGTAATATTAAGTTCAAAAGGCAAATCTCATTAAGCCTAGATCCTTTGGCTTGCTGAATCCAGAGATGGCTACAATACTGAAGGGCAGAGTTGAAACCGATATTATCGGAGTACTATTTTCAGGTGTTTATATGGTTGGCAGAAAACCTGGTATTAGTATTATGCCGAGAGATGGGTAAGTGATTTTTTTTTTGTTTTTTTTTTTTTTTTGAAGAAACAAATACCAGAATTTGAGACACAACAAAATAGTTTATATAATGCCTACTTCAATCA
The DNA here is from genome assembly GCA_031002005.1 of Vandiemenella viatica. Classification (NCBI taxonomy): domain Eukaryota; kingdom Metazoa; phylum Arthropoda; class Insecta; order Orthoptera; family Morabidae; genus Vandiemenella; species Vandiemenella viatica. The sequence goes on from JARYHS010008074.1 coordinate 345,840,371, forward strand.
TAAATACAAAATGAAGGAGAGGGAAAAGCACAGGGTACAGGGAGCGTGTACAAGGATTCGCCCACTGAACACCCAGTTCTCTGCTTGTTTCCATTAACCAGAGCCTGCGATGTGGAAATTTCTTCCTTCATTCCTACCCTGAAATGCACATCCTTCTCCCAAAAATCCTACCTACCACAACCGAAACATGCCTCAGCAGACAATTCAATCTCAAGAACATAATGGTCAACACATACTCTCATTCTGATTCACCCATACAAACACATAACCATGCAACAAACCTTACTGCATAACTTGCAGCATGCATATGGCTACTATGACCTATCCGAGTCCAACCACAAGGAAAACCTTTCCCATCATTAAACATTTTACATGCGCCACACTTAGGGTTACCAGAATTTTTTCTTTAAATCCGGGGACGCTTCACAACTTTTTCACCAAAATCCGGGGACGCTTTCGGCATTTGTCCTAATTACGAGTTGTACTTTTATAAGTTATATGATTAAAGGTTGGTTTAACTTAAAAGCCACATATTGTTTATATTTTGCATTTTAAATGAGGATCACAGACAGCCATGTTGCACACAGCAAGGAGACTTGATTTTCCGAAGCTGTTGTATCCAAGACACAGTATCCTTGTAATTTTCTTTTAATCCTAGGCACGTACAAGGAAAGAAGTGCTGTTCATATCTCTTGCTTTAAACGAATGTGTTAGCAATTCAGGGCTTGTAAAGAATTCTCGCTTGATTAAAAAAAAAAATCTGGGGAAAACAGTAAAAATCCGGGGACGAAATCTGTCCGGGGCAGAGAGCTAAATACGGGGACTGTCCCCGTCAAACGGGGACGTCTGGTAACCCTAGCCACACTGTATGTCATACACAGACTAACCTACCTCTACTGCATTTTTACACAGACCTTACTACCAACCAACTTCCAATCATACTGAAACACAGGCTAACAGTCTATTCCTGCAACCTAACTATTCACTAGCACCCCAGGTGGTTTACAACTTCAACAACTGTAATCCATAGTTTTCTTTGTAATCTCCCCTCCCCCCTCTCAACTTTCACTCTATTTTCTATGAGCTTCCCACACTATCCTTGCCAAATAGCTCATCTCTCTTTGCAGGAATACCCCATTAGCATAGCCGTGACAAGAGTAGCACGTGAAGCAAACTGAAAATTGTGACTCAGTGGGCGAACACTTGTGGGGGGGGGGGGGGCATCTATGAAAATAACACCATATGCATTTAATTTTTTAAGATTTAAAATCAAAATATTGTAAAATTGTGTTCTTCTCTACTTTTGTGTTCATTGCGGCCCCCCTCCTCTGACCTTTGGTGAATGATATGTCTACCTTTCATACTCCTTACAATTTTCATTGCCAAAAGATTTTTCTTTTCATTAGCATCGTAAAACATTTTGATAGGAGAAACTAAAAGTTGAAGGCAGCAACCTAATACTATTGTTGTTGAAGGGAAATAAACCCGAAAATAATAGCAGTCAATGTACATTTGTGTATCAATGTTTTGATTCCATAAGCGGTGGTTATTCTTCTAACCAAATAATCAAGTTTTCCCACTTCATAGAGCATCTTGTTTCATATCAACTTATATATAACAATGACCAGGAAAATGTTTTTAAGCATGAATCCAAGGAAGGTTAAGGAAATTCAACTCATAACAGATGACTGCAGCTGGGAACGACAAACAAGACAAAGACAGGTAACACAAAATTTTGATGTTGAACATTATTCTTGCAAATAGATGAAAAAGACACATAACAAGGTCAGAGGTGACAGCCTTCATGAATGAAGTTACGTGATAGCAGTTGGCAGCTAACTCACACCGAGTGTGGTGGGTGAGCGGTTAATGTTCTGGCCTCACATTTAGAAGGACATTGGTTCGAATCCCTGTCTGGGCATCAAGATTTGGGTTTTCCACAGTTTCCCCAGGCAAATGCCGGGATACTTCCTTCAAAAGACCGAGGCTGAATTCCTCCATGTTCCTTGTCCCCAGTCCGATCACCCCACTAATGACCTCGACGTCAATGAGGCGTAAAACCATAAGTAAAAAAAAAAGCTAACTCACTTAACCACCATTATACAGCTATCTCATTGATGATGAAGATTTTTTTTTTTTTGCTGTCGTCAGTCTTTAGACTGGTTTGATGCAATCCTCCATCCCTTCCTATCCTGTGCTAACCTTTTCATTTCTACATACCCCTTACAACCCACGTCCTCAATTATCTGCTTCATATATTCTCATCTCTGTCTACCTCTACAGTTCTTACCTTCGACTGTTCCCTCCACTAAAAAATTAACCAATCCAGCATGTCTCAAAATATGACCTACCAGCCTGTCTCTTCTTCCTGTAAGCTTCTTCCATAAACTTCTTTTCTCACCCATCATTTCCAAAACTCGTTCATTTCTTACTCTGTCTGTCCACCTAATTTTCAGCATTCTTCTGTAGCACCACATTTCAAATGCTTCAAGTTTCTTTCTTTCCGGTATTCCTAAAGTCCATGTTTCGCTACCGTAAAGTGCTGTGCTCCACACACAGAGTTTTAAGAAGTTCTTTCTAATTCCCAGATCAATATTTGAAACTAAAAGGTTTCTCCTTTTCATGAAGGCTCTTTTTGCTAGTGCTATTCTGCTTTTAACATCATTCCTACTTCGGCCATCGGTTGTAATTTTGCTTCCCAAGTAACAGAACTCACTCACTTCTCCTATTGCATCCGATCATATTTTTATATTTAATCTGCTAGTTTTGGTATCATTTCTACTACATTTCATCACTTTTGTTTTACTTTGATTTATATTCAGTCCAAAATCTTCCTTCAGTATTTTGTTCATGCCATTCAATAATTTCTCAATATCCTCAGCCCTCTCTGCTAATAAAACAATGTCATCCGCAAATCGTAGCATACTGATTTTTCATCCCTGAAAACTTATGCCACATGGAAATTTTTCTTTGACTTTCTTCATTGCTTCTTCTACATACAAGTTGAATATTAATGGGGATAGACTACAACCTTGTCTCACACCCTTTTTAACTGATGCATGTCTCTCGTGATTCTCTACTTTTATTACAGCCACTTGATTCTTATATAGTTTACAGAGTATTCTTCTATCTCGATACTTTAGACCTGACTTCTTTAAAATTTTGAACATCTTGTCCCACCTAACATTATCAAAAGCTTTTTCTAAATCAACAAATGCCATAAAAGAATCTTTGTTTTTCTTGATCCGCCCTTCAAGTATTAATCTTAAAGACAGAATTGCTTCCCTTGTACCGCGATTTTTCCTAAACCCAAACTGATCTTCACCTACTATCTCTTCTACTACCCTTTCCATCCTTCTGTATATTATTCTGGTCAGTAATTTGAAGCATGTGATGTTAGACTAATGGTGCGATAATTCTCACATTTTTCGGCTTGTGCTTTCTTTGGAAGTGTGAAGATGATATTTTTATTAAAATCAGTTGGAATTTCTCCTGTTTCATAACTTTTTGCTATCAGCTTGAATAATCTTTCAATTCCTTCCTCTCCTAGAGATTTAATAAGTTCTGCAGGGATCTCATCAATTCCAACTGCCTTATTTGCTTTCAAGTCATTCAGAGCTTTATTAAATTCTGTTCTCAAAACAGGATCTCCTAAGTCATCAATGTCGACATCACCATCCTTTTCCAATACACTATTGTTCAAGTCGTCCCCATCATACAGTTTCTCAATGTATTCCTCCCATCGGTTAGCTCTATCTTCTGAGCTTAAAAGAGGTTTCCCAGCGGCAGTTTTAATGTTCATCCCTCTTTTCTTCATTTCTCCAAAATTCTGTTTGATCTTTCTATATGCAACATCTACTTTTCCTATGACCATTTCCTTTTCTATTTCTTCACACTTTTCTTGTAGCCATTTTTCTTTTGCTAATTTGCATTTCCTATTTATTTGATTTCTAAATTGCCTCTACTGCTCTCTTCCTGCCTCATCCAGAGCATGTTTGTACCTTCTCCTATGATCCATCAGCTGCAAAATTTCTTCTGTGATCCAAGGTTTTCGGGCAGCTTGTTCCCTAAAGCCTAATGTTTCTTTGCCAGCTTTCATTATTTCGGTCTTTAATGCATTCCATTCGTCCTCGGTTGAGCTCCTTTCACAGTTAATTCTTAGACCTAAGTCTACCATTTCTGCAAATTTTTCTCTTGTGCTAGATTGTTTCAGTTTATTCACTTCCAGTCTGTTCTGCTTATACTGCTTCCTTATTCGCTTGAATTTCAGCCTGCACTTCATTATTATCAAATTATGGTCAGAAAAATGTCAACGCTTAATGTAGGTATTTGTCTGTTCATCTTTTAACACAGTCCTGCCTTTAACTGTGATATGTGGTGCTTATTCTCCTGTCCATATCTTTTATTTGTCCCACTGTTTAGTGCCTACTGTGCGTGTGTGTGTTTTATAAAATTGCACTAGTATGTGCCTTACTGGAGAAAAGCAATTTCAAACATTGAAAATTTTTAGAAATGGCATTTATTTTTAAAAAAAAATGCATCACAGCTTAAAATACAGTGTACAACATTCGAAGGTCATCAGGAATTCATTCAAAATGAATCTTTTACTTAAAATAATATTTTTTTTATATATATATTTACAAAAGAGAAAAGCACTGTGTCGTTACAGAAAATATACCATTAAAGTAAATACGTTACATCATTAAAAATTAGTAAATTTGAAATAAAATTTAAATTAATAAATATCTGCAATAGCACTTCACCACTTTGTACCAGTTCATGTAGGAAGTATCATACAATAAATATCTCTACATACAAAACATTTTTTACATTATGAAATATATCACAAATCCATTTTTAGTCAGTTTATTTCCTGTTTACAGGAAAATATCTTCAGGCACAAAACAAATTTCTGAGTCCTAAAATATTTCTTTCCCAAGTGAATCACTGCAATTTCCACAATGCTTACATAGAAAGTCACTTGTGTAAATCGCAGCACTGTATTAAATTTATAGCACTACACAATCTTCAATGTTGCATCTGCATGTAGTTTACATAAAGTTTTCTTTACTCTGAGGGCAGTTAGTCTTACAGCTGGTGTTGGATGCCAACATTCTTGCATGATCTTGGCCAAGGTCAGTGATACCTGAAAATTGAATTTTAGTTTTAACAAAACACACTATCCAAATTTTCCATAAAAGCAAATATTCCTCCTTTTCTTTGGGGGATGGGGTATTTCATCTTTCATGGTAGTAGAATATGTGCGACTACAGTATGCCAATGAAAATCATTTACCATATTATGTAAATAGCATTTTCCATATTCATCTGGTATTTGTTTTTAAAAAAGAATATAAAAAATAGGTTTCAATTACAGTTTCACTGGTAGGTATTTACTAGAGTCACCTGTAAGTATATAGTTTGAACAGGAAAATAAAATTGCACAAGCTTGCAAGAACTACAAACAAGTTTTCAGTCCTTTATAGTGTCCAAAATTAAAACATCCTGGAATGAACTTATATTATCATGGTGAAAACAAAGTATACTCTTTATCCAAAACAGGAAAGATAAATTTGTGACGTTATTAAATATTTGTCTAAGAAATAGATATAACAAAAGAGCATTGATGAGGATATTGTGACAACATTAAGGGAGGGTGTTCTTGTCTGCAGAACAGTAAGAAAAGGGTATCTGTATTTACAAGGGAGAAAGGGAGGGGGGACACCAACACTAAAGATCATTCCCATTCAGGAAAACCAATGAAGACAATCATTTAGGAAAATTTTAACAGACTAAAATCTTACCAACATAAAGGTCAACACTTTAACAGATTGTAGATATAGGTGATACAATATAACTTTTTTGGTTGTAGTTATTCAAACACTGAAGTAGGATAGGCGTCAAGTAACATTGCGAGAAATCTGGCCATTGTATTTTGAAGGAAACATCCCAGCATTTCAACATGAAAAAGAAAAAAACAACAACAGCATTCAGAATAGCTAAACCTCCTAAATATCAGGCCCTGGCATGAACAGGCTCATTCTCGAAGATCATATTTCAATATAATGCTTGGATGCAAGAAAGGTTACCACCAATTGGATGCCAAAACTTTTGACACCAGATCAAATTTCAGTGAGGGGGACAGGTCTCTGTGCAAAATCTAGCCTTCTTTGAAGCCAAGAAAGTAGATTTTATTCAACAACTAGCTGATGCCCATGACGTCGTTCATGATTGTAAAGAATTTTGATTGACATGTAACCACCATAGTGAACGATAGTAGACTCAAGGCTAATACCACACACAAACATCAGTTATCTGTGAAGGGTATTTATGGCTGCAAAGTGAAAAATAGAGACACATATGTCATTGGTCGAAATTGCCCTCCATTGACCAATTTTCAACCACCATATCTCCCACACCCTGATAGCTACGAACATGAAACCACCTTGGTGCACAGTGGGAGACTTGAGATTAATACCATACACAATCACCCGTGGACGGCGCTAGGTACATTTGGCTGTGGAGTGAAATATAGGGACACACATGTCTATTTTTTATCAGCTCCACCATTTCAACCACCATATCTATCATACCCCCATAGCAACCAACACGCAATCACATTAATGCACGATGGAAGACTCCAGACTACTACCACACACAAACACCAGTGATATGCGCTAGGAAGTTTTGGCTGAAAAGTGATACACCGGGACACTTACATCTTTGGTAGAAAAATGAAAGTGCCACATGTCAACCATTTCCAACCACCATATCTCCCACACCCCCATAGCTACCGACATATAACCACCATATTGCATGATGGGAGACTCGAGGTCAATACCACACACCATCAAAAGTGGTCTGCGCTATGTAGTTGTGTAAACAAAGTGAAATATATGGACACTCATGTCTTTGGTTGAAATATGAAAATATCCTTGATTGGCCATTTTCAAACACCATATCTCCCACACCCTCACAACTACCGAATTTCGGCCAACCTTGTGATCGATGGGCGACTCTGTGCTACTACCACACACAAACACAAGTGATTTGTGCTAGATAGTTTTGGCTGAAAAGTGATACACCGGGACACATACATCGTTGGTAAAAATATGAAAGTGCCGCAGGTCAACCATTTTCAACCACCATACACCCCCATAGCTACCGACATCTAACCACCATAGTGCATGATAGGAGACATGATACTACTACCACACACAAACTCCAATGGTCTATGCTATGTAGTTGTGGCAACAAAGTGAGATATACGGAGATACATGTCTTTGGTCGAATTACGAAAATATCATTCATCAGCCACTTTCAACCACCGTATCTCCCACACTCCTACAGTTACCGAAATTCGACAAACGTTGTTATCGATGGGTGACTGTGCTACTACCACACACAAACACCAGTGATCTATGCTAGATAGTTTTGGCTGAAAAGTGATACATCATGACACATACGTCTTTGGTAGAAAAATGAAAGTGCCACAGGTCGACCACTTTCAACCACCATATCTCCCACACCTACATAGCTACCGACATCTAACCACCATAGTGCACAATGGGAGATTCGATGCTACTACCACACAAACACCAATGGTCTATCCTATATAAGGAGACACAAGTCTTTGGTCGAAATATTAAAAGGCCCTGCATCGAACACTTTTAATCATCATATCTCCGACACCATCACAGCTATCAGCATTCAGCCAGCGTTGTGCATGATAGGAAACTCCATGCTACTTCCACACACAAATGCCAGTGACCTGTGTTAGGCAGTGGTGACTGAAAAGTGAAATATATGGAAACACACATTTATTTATATACATACAAGATTTACTATTACAATACTGGGCCCATCACTTTACCCTGGGATCAACAGACTGCAGAAGCATCTCCCTCGAAGGCTGTTCCTTTTACAGAGATAAAGATAGTGTGCCTTCAGAAGAAAAAAAAAAGCATACTATCTTTATCCCTTTACCTTAAAAATAAAATATCCTGGTGATTTCCCATTTGGCATTTTTTTCATTGCCAATTCTAGCTCCAGCATGCTAAATTCTTCCATTTCCAATGCTGTTCTTCCACTCTGCTTTTCTTTTGTACTTTCCCTGGCTTCCTTCCAACAGGTCTTTGAAATGCTCATTCCATGTTCTCAATAGCACTTCCCATGATTTTTCCAGTACTTTGGTCAGCATATCTTTAAATTTTGTTTTGTTTCTTACCACTCCATACAGTATTTTCTGATTTCCTTTGTAGCTTATCTTCAATTTCTCTGTGAATTCATCCCAAGATTTTCCATTTGCTATTTTCATTATTATTTATGAGACTTTAGTTAATCTTTTTCATCTAGCTCTTTTCTGTTCTGTTCTGTCTTGATGCTTCTGCAATATGCTCATTCCACCATGGTGTTTTATTTTCATTCCTCTTATTTGAAGTTCTTCCACATGTCATTTCTGCTGCTTTTACTTTTGTTGTTCTAAACCTTATCCTTTCCTCTTTTACTGTTCTTCTTTCATTTTTAAGCAAATTGGCATTCACCTCTTCTTGAAATGCTTCCTCTGTGCCCCTCTCTGCTAGCTTTCAACACTTGATTCTTTGGGTCCTTTTGCTTGCTGCTTTGCCTAGCCTGTTTTCTTCAAAGTCTGCTACAGCCAAGTGGTGATTTCCTAGGTTCACACTTGGTATGACTTTTACATCTGTTAATTTTCGGTGAAGAAATTTGCTGGACAGCATGCAGTCTATTAGCCCTCTGTATTGGGTAAACCTGTAAGTTATGCCAGGTGTTGCCAACAACTAATGGGTTCCACAGGCACAAATTTAAAAGATCTTCTCCCTCTCTATTTTCTGGTTCTACATCATGCCTTCCCGTGATTTCTTGATACCCTGTTCTGTTTACCTACCCTGGCACTTAAATCTCCTATTGTGGAAACCTTTTCTGTCTTAACTACTTCTGCCAGGTCTTGTATAAATACTTCTCTCTCTTCTTCTGTGTGCCCAGCTTGGGGACCACATACTTGGATAATACCTCTCCATTTACCACAATCAAGAGTTTCAATTACCCTTCAATTGGTGTAGCTAGCATTTATGACGTTTCCCCTCAGTCTGTTGTCTAGTTCTTCACGCCACTATGTACTCTTTTCCTATTTCATCATTTCCTTGTCTTTCTATTTTGTTTCACTTAATCCTAGTATGTTTCCTCTCTTCAATTACACTGATATCTTCCTGTTCCTTCTCCTTTAATGATAAGATGATGTCCCAACTCTTAGTCCAGTCTATTTTCAAGGTTGTCTGTACCATTCATCATTTCCGAGACTGTCTAGTTTTGAAAGCAATCTCTATCTACTACCGACTTGTTAGGCCTATCATGGCTTCACCAGAGCTTCGATGTCTGTCATTTTTCAGGGTTCCTACCATTTCCGTCACAGGGCACACTAGTACATAGTAAACCCAATAAATTATTCCCTTAGTTCTCTGTGGTCATTATTCCATTTTGGACTTCTGACACTTCTTAAACATATTTCTACCTGCCCCCCTCTTCCACCTATATCTCCTGATTCCTTCTATTTTCCTGTTCCCCTGTTTACTATATTATTTTTTTATGGTAAAGATCATATGCTCCCTTTTCTTTTTCATGCCTTTTAGACCCACGTCTGCCTATATCTTTAACTGCCACTAAACTACTTCTTTCCTATTCCCCTAGATCATTAGGTCGGATGCAAATCAATCAACTTTTTTTCTCTCCAATTTTATTCCTACCTCCACTGTTATTATGGGCACACATATGTTGTAATCTTTAATCATATACAAAGTATTTTTTGTTTTTCTTTTTACTGTCACAATTTTGTCACTTGCTTCCCCCCCCCCCCTACATTTATTTACTTATTTTTGAAAATTATTTAATGGGTGTGATGTCACAGTCCGCCAAATACAATTTTCAACAGACTGTATGCTCTCCTTAGGAAAACCCCATAATCCTACCTATTCTCAAAAGATCAACAAAGTGTCCAGCCAACATGCATCACTGTCTATACAACAGTCATAAAACAAATTTCAGATGCTAACATCTTATGAGGGGGGCCAAAAGTAACAGGAATTGGGCTGTGGGGAGAGTGGGAGAACCCATTGTTCGAGAAGGTGACCGTTATGGTCAAGCCATCTGAGTCAGTGCGCACAGTTGTGTCACTGTGAGTGCATCAGTTCGCCCATGATAGTTTTTTTAGTATAACAACTTTTTCCATTTCGGCGAAAACATGATGGCAGACTGTCGAGAGCAACACGTGACTGTGAAATTTTGTTTCCTGTTGGGGAAATCGGCCACGGAAACTATTGTAATACTGAATACCACTTATGGGGATGCTGTCCTAAGTAAAACCAGAGTCTACAAGAAGTTTTCATGTTTTAAAAATGGAGAAATGTCAATTGATGACCAACTCTGTTCAGGGCACCCCTCAACATCAAGAAGTGATGAAAACGTCAACAAAATCAATGCCCTCATTGGTGAAGACTATCGCCAAACCATTGATCAACTCTGTGAGATCTCTGGAATATCATGGAGTTCAATTCAGAGGATTTTATCCCAAGATTTGCACATGAGAAGGGTTGCAGACAAATTTGTCCCTCGCCTTCTACAGATGAGCATAGGGAGCATTGACTTCAGACATGTTTTGAGCTCCAAAATCAGCTCAAAGAGGGCACTGAATTTTTTTCAAAGGTGATTACTGGTTATGAATCGTGGTGCTATGAGTATGACCCCGAAATTAAAGCAGCCATCAAGCAAGTGGAACACATGCGGCTCACCTCGTCCCAAAAAAAGCTTGCCAGGTGAAGTCAAACATCAAGACAATGATCTTTTTTTTCTTCGATTGCAGAGGTGCCATGAACGCGGAGTTCGTTCCCCCAGGTCAAACTGTCAACCAGGAGTTCTACTTGGAGGTTTTGAAAAACTGAGGGAGAGTATGCGGAAGGAAAGGACAGATCATTGGTGCACAGGTGATTGGTTTTTCCATCATGACAAAGCGCCAGCCCACACCACCCTTTCCGTAAAGCAGTTTTTGGACTAAAAATGGCACTACGTCAATTGTCCACCCCCCCCTTTCCCCCTACTCACCGGATCTAGCCCCCTGTGATTTCTTTTTGTTTACCAGACTCAAAAGGGACATGAAAGGAAAGCGTTTTGCCATTGTGGTGGAGGTAAAACAAAAATCAATGGAAGGCATAAAGAACATCTGATAAGTGAATTTAAAAACTGCTTTGAACAATGGAAGGATCGTTTGAAGAAGAGTGTTGTGATCAATGGAGAATACTTTGAAGGTGATCAAAATTTATGGAAAAATATTAAGAAATAAAGACGTTATGACGAAAAACCTATTTTCTTTAAAGATATAGAATTTGGGTATTTATTCATGCATTCTGTTCCCTCCATGTACAGAGATGCAAAATGAGACTATGATTAAATAAAATAATATGGTGTGACACTTCAGGTCATCAAAATTGTATTAAAAAGATATCGCACAAAAATATGATGCCAGAGCACATGTTGGACACAAAATTACAAATAGTGTTCTTAAGTTGAACAACCATAATTTTTAACGTACAGGAAAGCTTTATAGCTCAGGGGAAAAAAAATAAAAAATCAAGCCACATTATATAGAAAATTAGAGACTGTAGGTAGAACCAAAGACAGTTTTGTTGATGAAAAAGGTTTCGACCAGTTGTCATATTTCAAAGTCCGCGGAATTCAACTAGTTACAGCAAAGAGAGTATGTTTAAAGTAAAGTATAACTTTTACTGGCCTCACAGAACGATTTTTGTAAAGATTAGAGTAATATTTTGGCCAAAAATGGATAGAAAAATTGAAAACATGCAAATGGCGGGCAGTGACACTTAGGTAGAAAAACAAAGCGTTGACATACTATGAAAGGATTCGATTCAGAGGAAATTAGATGCAAGGAAATAAAATTACCATCTGGTAGAGAATTAAATTTAACAAAGTTTAACGTATATTGCAGATCGATAACACTCATATTTTCAGAGATATTAAATATAAAATTTTCATAGCTATTATATCATATGAGACAAATTAAGTTTTTGTTATGAAATACATTTTGAACCAGGCTAAATTATACACCAAAAGTTAGAGAATTTTCAGTAGGATGTTTTAAAATAGGAATTAGCTTGCTGGTTCAAAAAGTTTTTGAATTGGAGAAAATTTAGAGACTCACCACTTAAACAATTTTTTTATGGCTAAACCACTAAAGTTAGGAAATTTTTTATAAGGACTGATTTTGACGTTTTGGAATTGAACCACCTCTTACAAAAGATTCAAGCAAATCAGAGAAATAATAGGGTAAAGCCTTTGTAACGTACGCCAGAGAGAGAGGAACCAGTGGGTGCAAAATTCCACTGCGCGTCGTCACAAAAAACGCCTATCTTATTTAAGGGGATGGCTTACATGACGGTGCCTTCATTGTTTCAGCAGATTTTGTAGCAAGCAGACTGGGAAAAGGGGGGGGGGGGTAGGTCACGCCATGTGATGGGCTGGAGAAGAGTGATCGGGGCAGAATCAAAATGTAGAGTAATTCTCCACAGGCAACTAACAGCAATACTGAGTAGAAGTGATGTTGTACCTTCAATGATTTTGAACTTTTGAAGCTGCTTATGTTGTGCTTAAATGTTTTGACCTGCAATCATTTCATTTTAGAACAGAAGTCTGATGCCTTTCTGTAACACTTGTACCGAGTTTATATGAGATAACTTTTGCAAAATATATAATTTTGAACTTAACAGGAAGTCTACCGAGTTTTATTTTATGAACATACCTTTATCTCTTGGGGTATCTTTTTTTTTATTTAGTTACAAATGACTGGTGACCAAGGAAAAGAACCACTCAGTATCACAGTTAAAGTTCAAAGCACTACTGTATGCCCACCCCAGCAAACAAGAGAAGTTTGACACTTTCCAAAGACATAATTTCTCTTACATCAAACTTACTAGTCACCATACAAGGATAACTCCTTATACAGCAACAATCCTCTCCATTGGGGACTTTTGTGTCCTAGGAACAGTTGCTGGATCTGTTCTCCCAACAGCTTGCCTCATATGACCTAAAAACTTCTCCTTTAAATACTAATCCTACCATTTGATAAGAATCACTGCCATAGTCACATGCAAAATCACCTAAAAGACAAAATCTCTTTGAAGCCACCTGTTGGATGAAGACCACCACCTTATAATTATATGAGCAACATATGTCATCAACTTTGGATTTACTTCTACTTGATATGAGCTCTTACAATGGCAACATCAACCACGCTGCACCACTTCCTACATTAGTATGATAACTAGGGTTCGGATCTTTAGGAAAAGTCATATTTTTTTCCTGCCTTCTTTTTGAACTGAAAGGCAGAAATAAACACTGATTCAACGTTTCTGATTGCATTTAAATGTATTTTATATAGCCTATAAATGCATATTTGGGCCATTTTCCTAATTATGGTCATATTTCAGCAATTTTTATGGTCATATGGTCATATTTTCAGAAAAAAACTGGTAATTTTTGATAGAAGTTGTAGATGAAAAGAAATTAAGATAATTATTCAGAGAAATATATTCCTGTTATACATTGGAGAAAGAAACGAAACTAATTGTAACCAAATTGTTCAGAATTCACCAGTCAAGAATTAAAGTTATAAATTATTGTCACTCTCTAAACGTTAATGTTCGCCCGCTTTTTAAATTCGACTATACAGCAGCAGCATGCCTGTGTCGAGCCGCGTCAATCAATGTCTCACTTGCGAGGTATCGTGGGAAATGAGTCCACTGCAGTGACCCACCGATGAGTTGAGAGGAATCAATTGTCTTCCTATGATTCAGTACGGCGAAACTGCTGCTTAACGGGAAACCCGTCCCTACCTGGGTCAGGTATTCCCCACATACCAGACTCTCCGCGTCGAATCAAGCACAAAGCCTTAAGCCACTCACGCACTGTCACCAATGCTTTTTAAAATAATCCTCAACCGGTGTTAAATCTGCAGTGGATCAATCAGGGTTCTTACTCTTTTAGCAAAAGAAAAATTAAGGCCTTTTTAAGGCAATTTTTCATATTTTTTAAGGCTATATTTAACGTATATCAAAACGTTATGAAAAAAATAATATGCAACTTACAGCAAAGAAATTAAAATATTCAAGTTAAGATTATGATGAAATAATCTTTGAGTTTATAAATTAATAAACAATAAATTTCTAATAAATTTACTTTTGTTTTCACACAATACAGTGAATATTGAAACTTTTTCCCTTTTCATATAATAAACATAAAATATAAAAACTACTATACCCCGGATAAATGACAGAAGGGCAAAAAGAAATAGTACCACCTTAGTAATAAGAATTACTAACATATAAATACATAATTCAACTTAATTTGTTTTTATACATTATAGCACATTAGCAGTTACATCAGAGAAAGGACTGCCAAATTGTCAGCTCAATTACTTATCAGATTTCAGGTATAATGTTGAATGAGGAAGACTCACACCCCCCCCCCCTTTTTTTTGAAAGCTACATGTAAAAGAACCTTTAAAGATGAAAAATTTTCCATAGGTTTAAGAAAGAGGTTAAATACAACTTTTTCAACATCTTTTGAGTTACAGCAGTAGTTCCTATTGGGCATATTTGATCAAATATTTTCTTATATGAGTAAAGTTTACTTTCCAGATGAGCTACAACATGTTATAAGGATAAACATAAAACATACTGGTAAGAGTCATTAAAATGTATGCAGGTTAAATAAAAAAAATATACAATTTTTAATGATATTTTTTTATTTTCACATTGTTTAAAAACAAAGGTAAATTTTCTTTTAAATCTTTCAATAGAGCCTTAATTTTACTTTCAACATCCTCAAATTCAGCTTTTTTAACTTTAGCGGTTTGTCGAAAACTATTGGACATTCCCTATAACCTCAGCTTTATCTGCTAGTTTATCAGCATTATCTTCAAGATCTTTAATTGCAGTTACTAGGTGTGCCTTTTTACACTTCAAATCTTCCAAATCATCTAAAATAGATTTGCGTTTCACTCCCTGAATCCCTGTATTCTTTGCATTTTTTTTTTTCTTCCAGGTACGCAATATATTTTTGACGAGCCATAGCTGCATACATCCTTAACTCCTTAGTTATTAACAACTTATTTTTGCTGTTTTTGAAATGTTGACTGACTAATCTTTGAGCCACTAAAGACTCTTCTTTTAAATTTTCAACTTCCAACTGCTTGTTCACAGAAAAGCCTAGTTCAACATCAGCTTGTCCATGTGATAACAGTAACTATATTTTTATTACTTTGTGTACTCTGTTATAATCTTCTTTGCCTAGATACTTCTCTAAAAATATATCTAATCGTGGATGCTCATCATGTGGATTAAATGAGCTGAAGTGGTTTGAAGCAATAAAACAATATATACATAAGAAACTTGTTAGAAATTGCCAAGAAATGTAAGACACAGGCATGTACGAAGCAGAACTACATAAGAGAGGATCTGTGCAAAGACTACTACTTGCTTGAAATATAAGCACTTTGACTCGCACTTGGTCAAGGTCGAGCCAGAGAGAAATCTGCCGATCGGCACGTCGCCGGGATAGTGAAATTTACAACGCCGTATCTCGGAGTTAAAAAAAATCAGGCTTTTTCAAAGATTTTAAGGCTTTTCAGCAAATTTTAGGGCCTTTTAAGGGCCCTTAAAAATTAAAATGAAAATTAAGGCCTTCTTAAGGCTTTTTAAGGCCCGTAAGAACCCTGTCAATGAGTACCGCCATGCCGAAAACAAAACTTTCTGAAAGAGTAAAGTTACGGAGTTACCTAAAGGAATTAGGAGAGGAGTATTTTAGCACAGATGAAAGAGTTCTTTTCTGTAAATTATGTGAAACTAAAGTGAATGCAACAAAGCGATTTCATGTGCAGCAGCACTGCAATACATCAAGACACAAGAATAACGTAATACGACATTCAACTCGACAAAGCAAACAGCGACTTTTCTTGGATACATCTACAGCTTCGTCGTCTTCCAAATTATCAATTTTTTCTAAAGAACTCTGTGAAATGATGGTATCAGCCAACATCCCACTTAATAAAGTGAACAATGAGCATTTCAAATCGTTCTTGGAGAAATACACAACACAGACGATTCCAACCGAATCAACATTGAGGACGAACTATTTACCGTCTTGTTATGAAAATGTATTGCAGGCAATCAGAACTAAGATAGGCACCAATAAGATCTGGGTATCAATGGATGAAAGTACTGATGCTTGTGGGAGATACGTTGTAAATGTTATCGTTGGAACCCTACTTTCTGACAGACCGGGTGATATATTTTTACTGGACTGTGAAGCTCTTTAATCAGTAAACCATTCAACAATTGCCGTCCGTTTCGACAACGCTATGAAACTGTTATGGAGCGGTGAAGTTAAGCGAGAACATGTCTTACTATTTGTGACCGACGCTGTGCCGTACATGGTAAAAGATGGGAAATGTCTGAAGATGTTGTATCCTTTGATGGTGCATTTAACCTGTCTCGTTCATGGATTACATAGAGTTGCCGAGGAAGTAAGATTAAATTTCCCTGATGTTGATAGGTTAATATCAAATGTAAAAAATATTTTTGTTAAAGCTCCAATGAGAGTGGCAAAATTTAGAGAAGACGCACCTTCCATCCCTCTTCCACCATAACCAGTACTTACTCGTTGGGGCACATGGCTCGATGCAGTTAGCTGTTATTGTGAATATTATGAAAACATACGGAAAATAGTTTCTAATTTTGATAGCAGTGAAGCATCTTCCATAAAAATTGTCCAAGAACTGTTATCCAGTAATTTGTTCAGAAATTTGGCGTACATAAAGTCAAGTTTTTCAGGCATCACAACTGCGATTTCGCGTCTTGAAGAAATTGGTCTAAAACTGAATGAAAGTTTGGCGGTCGTTAAAAGTGTGGAAACCGAAATAGGCCAAGCATGGGGCAGTGTGGCTAGTTTGCTGAAAAAAAAATTTGATAAAGTGTTGTGTGGGAATAAAGGATATAACACAATTTGTAAAATTAGTGAAATTTTACATGGTGGCGAATCTGTTTTGACTGAAGACGACCCACAATTAAATTGCAGTGACCTGACTCTGTTTAAGTACGCTCCTGTCACATCTTGCGATGTCGAACGAAGCTTCTCACACTACAAGACAGTTTTAAGTGACAACCGGAGAAAATTCCTCTTCGAGAACTTGAAGATGCATGTGGTGATATACTGCAATGCAGGCATCAAACAAGAATAAAAAATGGTATGTACACTAATTCGCAACAAATGTATAGTAAATTTCCATTTTTAAAAGTAAAATTCTAGTAATCCATTCTTTTACAGGAACAAGAAAATAACTTTCAACAAAATTATTTCCCAATCGTTCAGTGAGTGTATAGAAGCAAATTATGCTGTCTACTTGAAAGCGACACAGCTACATAAAATAAATTATGTACATTTGAGCCTTTTTAAAGAATAAAATATTTAATGTTTGGTCATATTTACCTATTTTTAAGGTCATATTTGCCTGCATATTTCGCGATTTTTTTGGTCCTAAAGATCTGAACCCTAATGATAACCATCAGCTGTCAAATCAAAATGAATATACAAAGGCCAATTTTTACACTCAAAATCTTGATAAACTAATTGCTTCCGAAGCCAATACCCACTACGAAATATACCAGAATTCTTTGGTAGACTATCTCCCTCCCCCCAAAACAGGTAGAAGTTAAAATTCAAAGTCCTCTCACCTCAGTATTTGATAACTCTCTCATTTATTTTATAAAATTGCTACTTTTTATTCTGACTAATCTTTGCTATTTTCTTCTCTGTTCCCTCAGGACACCACCATTAACTGTGACTTACTTTCATCTACCTACTGTTTGGAACTTCAACTACAGCCACCTTTCTATAATACAACCTCTAACTGTAACCAATGAACATGCATAATCTTACAGAAATCTTCTATCTATATCTTTTAAGCTATGTTTTTACACTCTACACCCTTAGCTAAGAAAATGTATCTTTTCCAGCGAGAAATTTTATATATAAAATTGGTATTGTTGCAAGGAAACAATACAGTAGAACTCCAATTATCCGAACTCCGATTATCCGAATTGCTTTTTTAACATTACGGAAACGTATTGCGAAAAGGCTTCCCCTCTTTTATAAAAACTAACCCGAAGTTCGGATGACAGCAGCTTTGTTTACCGAGTGGTATGGCGAAAGTTTCATCCCTGAAGTGAAAAAGCACCAAAAATCTCTTGGAATAGAAGACATGTTCAACATACATACAATAATTAATTAAAATAGACCCTTTTTCAGAAGAAAATCCGATTATCCGAATTTTTTATTATCCGAATAGGGTTCGGTCCCAATTGATTCGGATAATTGGAGTTCTACTGTAGATGCTGAATAGCGAGCATGGACACAAGAAACAGACACACACAGACATGAAACATTACAATTTTCAAATCTTGACCATTCACAAGCAGTGGAACATGGCAGAGGATGGGTGCTATAAGCCACTGCCTTAAATAATGAGGTACATAGTGGGGATAAGTTCAAACTGAGGACAGGGAATGGGGGTAGAGAGCTGAAGAGAATTTACCAGCATTGCAAAATTAGTAACTATACAATCAAAACTCGCCAAGTGAGCAAGAGGGACAGATAGCAACATAATAAATATTACACATGTAAATATAAACAAATAAAAATAAGTAAAGAGAAAATCAGAAAATATGAAACTAAACATCACCTCTGGTTAGTGGTGGTTCAACTTAAGTAATGGGATCACATGGTAAGAGGAGAGAAAGAAGGAAAAGTTGAAGCGATCACTGGAAATTATTTCAAGACAAGGCCGGTGCTTGCCTGACACACAGTTTGAACTGGTAGGCCAGTTTCCATCTTTTGAGTTCATAGAGGCTGCTGCTGTTTAGAATTCTTATAGCACAGACTGTAAAGCAAGAATTAAAATTATTGGTATGATGGGAGGTGGCAAGGGCAGCTGATAAGTGGTCTCAATTCCGGGTGAATAGTTTCATTGTGGTTAATCATCCTTATGAACAGTTTATTGGTGGCCAAACCTATGTAGGGAGCCTAAAAGTAGTTGTAGGGTACCTGTTGTGTATTACATGGGAAGTTCCACAGGTAGCATGACATATGATGGGAAAACTTTCCCATGCAATGAGGTTGATGAAGGTGGTGGAAGCATGATACAAATCTTGCAATGTGGTCTGTTACATGGGAAGGAGCCAGGAGACTGTCTATGGGGATGAGGATAACATTGTTGACTAGAAGTTGGATCAGGTTGGGGAGCCAATTGAAACATATTGTGGGTTGTTTGTTGTTGTTGTTTTTAGGGTTTTAGGGCGCGTCGACAACTGGGTCATTAGCCCCCTAACAAAAACATTAAATGACAATGTGGCCATATTGTGGGAGGTTCAGGTAGGGTTTGGGGGTGAAACAGATGTCAACTTTCAAAATGGAACACCATACTCTTCCTTGCAGCCTTTATTCATGGCAGATATATGTGGTGACGAGAAGTTCTTCACAAAGTATTGCAATATCTACCAAGCACTGACATCCTGCAATTACCCACCAGATGTAGTTACAACTACCTCAGGTCACAGCATAAGCAACAAAAACCATCAACCTCCCTAAACCCTGAAAAATCAATTATAATCCAGTCCTGGTCAAATAGTACTTACCAGGCCTGAAATCCATTAATTAAATCCTACAACACGGGTATGATTTCTTTCAACCCTGCCCCGAAATGAGATCTTTCCTGTTCCTGCGAGAATATCCCCAGTGCCCCACCTTGGCCAACTCCTAGTCCACAAATACTGTTATCCTCATCCTCCTTGACAGTCCCACGAGTTCTTCCCATTTAACAGACCACATTCCAAAATGTGAAACATACACCATGCTTCTTCCACCTTCATCAATAACATCACTGTGAAAAGCATTCCCATTATATACCATACCGTCTGTGAAACCTCCCATGCTATATAACAATTAACTGCAATTACCATTCAGCTGCCTATATAGGTTTGACAAACATCCATCTGTTCGTAAGAATGAATGGCCAGAAACAAATGAATTAGTCTAAAATCCAGATAACCTAGTTAGTTGGTCATGCCACCTGCTGTGACACCAAAATTTTAATTCTTGCTTCACCATGCAAGCTATCAAGAGTCCTCACAAATATAATCTGCCTCTCTGAACTCAGTAGTGGGAACTGGACTACCAGTACAAACTAGACTACCAGTACAAACTGAACAGCAGGAACAATTGGGTCTCAAGTTGAGTGATCACTTCAACTTTTCTTTCTTTCTCTCCTCTCCTATCACCAGAGGTGATGTTCAACTTCACATTTTTCTAAGTTACTGTTGATTTATATTAACATATAAAGTATTTATTATATTATATTATACTGGTAGTTGCTATCTTTGCACTCACGTCTCTTTTCCTCGGTTTGAACTGACCACCCCCATAATCCTCACTATTTCAGGCAGTAGCCTACAGTAACCACCCTCTCCCATGTTCTACTGCTTGACGAAGGCTCGAGACCGAAAAACTGTAATGTTTCTTGTGTTTGTGTCTATTTTCCTTGTTGACGCATTCTGCCATCAACAGAGGTAAGTGGTGTTTCATTTCATAATCCTAATCTGTAATATATACCTGTATATTATAGAAAGTGGAAAATAAACCTATCATTCACCAATATTGATGGCAGGAGAGCAGTGACAAACACACAAAAAATGAGTTGAATATAATTTCACAATATCTTATTTACAGAGAGAGGCACAAGCCATTCTGTGAGGGGGATGCATACATAACATAGTCTAACGCATGACTGGACGTATCTTAGAGAATAGGGTGGGAGCATTGGGAGTGCAGGGGGTTGAATGCAACAGAGTAAAGTACTGATAACTAAGGAAAAACAATATTGCTGGTGGAGGCAAACCACACAAATAGTTGCAAAGATTGTAAGCATCTTAGAATTTTAGTAAATTCTAGCCTCTCACCTTTAGGTATTAGAGGGAAAGCTTATTCTGTAGTAAAAGATAGTTTTCAGTTCATGTATAGGTTATGGGAGTAAAGCTTTGTATAGCATAGAGATACAGTAACCAAAACACACTAAATAAAACCCTTTAGGAATAATAAATGCGCCCATAATTAAATAAATGCTCTAAATAAATCTTTGATAACAAAAAGAAAACATCAATTTGGGAGGGAATAGCTTAAATCTCTCGAGTTCAGTTTCAAATAATAGATTTTGATATAGGTTAACTTTGTAGTTTCTAAACCAATTTGAATGCAGTAAAGACTGTCAGTAGTTGCTAAACGCCGAATATAAACTTTGAATAATAATAAACAAACTTTTAATCAACTGAAAATTAAATAATCAGTAATAATATTACCTTGGACTTAGGAATTTCTACTTTGGAAGTATTTTGCCATTTTTAAACCGATTAACAAGCAAGAAAGTAACTTAATAGTAAATAAACCAACTAAATCAATTTTCTGTAATGATATTAACACCTTTTACTAACCTTTAATATGATAATCCATAATAATCCAGTTCAGTGCACAAGTAATTTCTAATATTTGGCATTTCACTGTTTTCACACACTTTCGAACAAAATAAAGTAATTGTAGGGAAGTAATCATGCGATTAAAAGACAAATTCACTAAAGTTTCGTAGTTTCTGAACGTTTAAATAACTTAAATCAAGTTTTAATACTTCGTCAGTTGCACTTCACTTTTAATAATTTTTATCTCAAAATCCTAGAGAACATTCGAAATAAAAAGTAGATTTCCGGAAAGACCTAAAAATCTAATATCACATATAATAATTTCAAGTAATTACAAGTAATAGAACCGATCTTATAGAGATCGTAAAATTTATTTTTCATCACGACCATGAGGTCCACTTAGAAATATTTTCCAGCCGATCTAAAGTAGATACAGAGATGAGATAACTTTCAGAATATGTATTTTAATTCAGAGTATCTCGTGGTAATTTTATATTTGCGATAAAACTAATAGAAATAAAGTTATAAAATTAAAACTGAAATCGCACTTTGGTTACGTCATAGTTAAACTTTCCCTGCATCAATCTTAATAAAAATCACACCAATAAACTCAGGAATTCTTTGTAGAACACAGTGATAATAAGATAATTTGCATAAATCGTAGCATTAATAAAATGAAGAAAAGTAGAAATTTCCAGCACAATAGTACTTCCCCAAAGTAGAGAAATAGTTAACTCCTACACTTACAACTTTTAAACCAGTTGCTTAAAATTATTCACTAAATATCCATTATTTCACAATTAAATATGTCAAAACACTGTCACACTTAAAGTTTTGGATAACCGTTTAGTTACTGAGATATTTCTGGCCTAAATCGTAGAAGTGTTAGCAGAAAGTTGTGTTCTGGCTGTGACGTCAGCGAAGGTATAAATCAGGGCGCGTGGTGAAGACGGGGTTCTTTCTGTTCTTTTCCGGGTTTGAAGTCGTGCTAATAAAATGTTATAGGCGTGTGTGCATTGGTAGGTTGGCAACTCCGACTTATGTTGGTAGCTCGCGTTTTCAGTTGGCACTACCGGGTTCGGCCATCATGATTGGGGCATGGTTTTGTTTACTCAACATGAACTTTTAATTTTCAACTGGGGTTTGGTCGGTGGTTTCTCTTCACAATCTGCAAACTTGTGGAACGAGTGTTCGATATGCCTGCTCAACTGTAAATGCAATTTTGAACTTTTGATTTTGAAGAATAAAACCTTGAAGTTTTCTAAAAGTGACTTTGTGTGCTTCAGTTGTTAGCATAGAACCCTTTTCTATATTCGGGGGTAACGAATATAGTGGCGACCTGAGCATCCAGTTGAGTTACTTTGGTTACATGGTCAAATCCAAATTATTTAACGAGTTTTAAAGAGAACTGTTATTCGACAAGAGAGTAAGTTAAGGCACATAAGCGATACTACACCCCGGTATCGGACTTGTCCTTACATGGGACTTTAAGGCTAGTGTTTGTGAATTTCAAACTGTGGAGAGAATTAGCCGACCAACGTGTTACAAGTGAGCCCTAACTGGGCATAACATCATCTTCCGGAAGACCTACATCGACCTGGGCGGACCGAGAGCAGCCGACCTGACCACACCAACGACGCCACACAACCACAGCTTCAAACCTACTTGCAGACTTCGCAGCCGACTACGCCTCTTTCACTTCATCCGAAGTGCTGACCAGTCGGTCCAGGGGCTCGGACGACGGGGTATTCGCCACACCACTTCGCTCCGTTCATCACGCCGACTACGGACTGCGAGCCTGCACAAGTTAAGTAAAATTACTCTTCATCTGACATCGGGCCGCTCCATCCTAGACTTTGGCGACAGTTTAGGCCTGCCGGGAGCACTCTTTCCTATCATCTATGCAGTTTCTTCCTTCTTTTTCGTGCTGCATAGAATCATCAAACTTCCATCAATAGTTGACCAAAATATCTTATGATATTGTTCAAAGGTTACAAACACAGTAACCGCATTTTTACTATTATTTATGCCATTCGGTGGCAAACTTGTGCTCGATTTTACTGAGTGACAAGACTTTGGGGTAATCTATGTTACCTATCAGCCTAATTTTACCTGGCTTTTCATTTTTTTCATGTCTACGAGTGAATTAACAGTGTTTTGGAACTTTATGTTGGTATGTAACTTCGATCAGCTGTTTTTTGTATGCAGACCTACGATCAGCTGTTCTTGTAGGCAGCTCAAAGAGTTTATTACTACCGAGAGTGTAAATCTTTGCCGACGATTTGCTGAGACATACTGCATAGCAAAGATATTTTTTTTTCTTTTCTTTTCAATACCTGTGTTTACCATCTGCTTCAGTGATTGTCTTTGCTGTGTTTACATTTGGATACTTAGAGTCTTACAGTGTTTTTGTTTTCAGTGGGAGGTAATACTATTCTTGTGTATTCATTATTTTTATTTCTTTCTTGTGTTTTGGGAATTTCTATTTTTATTTTATTTGTGTTCTTGTTTACATTTTAAGCGTCGAACTTTGAAATTTTGAGATCAGCTGTTTGCTGATATTCTGCTATACTGAATTGTGATAATTTTTTGGGGGGGTTATTCCATTCAATTCCTTTAATATTGTTTTCTTTGGTAGTATTTCTTTATTATTAGTGTCAACATGGCATCAAATGACGAAACAAATGTTAGAAGTTTAGTACCTTATATTGGGGTGGGAGATGTGAGAACTCATTCAATGAGAACCAGATCTAGAAGCTTAGTAAATATGACACAACAACCTGATGTTCCAGTTTCACAGCCTGATTCACAGACTGCTGAACATTTTAGTAGTCAAATGCAACTTAATGTTAATGAGACTGATAATACTTCTGACAATTCACTTCAGTCTACCACTGATACTATGCCGGTTCAGGAGGAACTTGTAGAAAACACTCAGCAACCCCGCCCTCTACAAGTTGCACATTCAGCAGAACCAATTGCAAATTTGACACCCACTTCTGGTACTGATCTTCCTATATTGAATTCAGATGAGTCTGATTTAGAAGACACTACAGTATTGCAACAGCAGAACTCAATAATTTACAATAGTGCTACCTCACACACTACTTCTGAAAGCGATTTCCCAGGATTCCCTGAGAAAAATAATGGGGTAACAACACACCTGAAACACAGAAACCTACCCAAACATCCACTGAAACCATTAGTAATGTACCGCCAGTACCAACAACCCCTTCTACTGACATTGTATCTCTACTTCAGACACTTACCCAACAAATGAATAATCAATTTGCTGAACAAAAACAAGACTTCCAACATCTTAATAATCAATTTGCTAAACAAAAACAAGAGATCAATAGTAAACTTGATCAGCACAAAGAAGAATTTCATACTCTTAATGATAAACTGGATAAACACAAGGATGAATTCAATGATAGGTTGGAACAACACAATAAAGATTTGAAAGAACTAGAATCAAATTTCAGAACCACCCTCACCAATTCATACATTTCACTGAAACAGGAACTCACACAAACTTTCACAGCTCAAACAAATTCTCTTGAAACACGCATGGGGGGCAAAATATCAAGCCTGGAAAAGAGTTTAGCAAATTCTGAAAAGATGTGTGAGGCAAATAGGACAGAATTCACAAACAAGTTTCAAGAACACCGCACTGAAATGTTACAGACATTTAACAGCCATGCAGATAAGGTTGAAACACAACTGGAAGATTTTAATATCCAACTTTATTCAGTTAGGGACACATGTTATAAAAATTCAAACATTTTAAGCAACAAATTGGATAATTTTCAAAAGGAAATTGTACCCAGAATTGACACACAAGATTCCACAATTGCTAAAATATCAGCTGACCTACAACAGTTTGTTTCCACATCAGCTGACTCCATTAAGTCAATTCACAATACTGTTTCTGCAGTAAGTGAAAATGTTGTTCAAATACATAATAAGGTTCAAATTTTAGATACTGCTACTGAAACAAATACTCAACAACTTTCAGAGGTACAACAGAATGTTTCTAGAGTTGATGAGGAAGTTACTTCACTTACGCAAGAGGTGGTAAATAATAAAGTTAAATTGACTTCTTTAAATGAACAGGTTTTGCACATAGATCAGAAACAACAACACACACTTCAACAAGTTTCCGCTTTGGATTTACAGGTGCAAAAGACACAAACTGATATTCAGGGATGCCAAAGCAAGGTGGAACAGTTAGTTAAGCAGGGGATATCAGCTGTTGATCTGAGAACATCAGAATTACCATTACTTGGAAACTCGGAAACATATTCTGCACCCATAGAGGTGACAAAACCTAGCATTAATGCATCAGCTGATCCATTACCACCTACTGAACACTTAGATTCTATTGCAGTAGAAACAACTAATTTTTCCAAAACTGAAATTCAGGTACAGCCCTCAGCTGATCCCTCACAGGTCATTGACCCACCTATTGTGAATAATAGTATTTTAACTGACCATATTAATATTGAAACAGATGTTCTGCCTGAAACTGTTATTACTGATCATTCAGGCCCTAACCTTTCACAGTTAGTGAATGATAATTTGAGTAATAATGAAGATTCACCAGTAAATTTACCAATAACTTCATTTGACTGTGAGAATTTAATTGATGTCACTACTGTCCAAGTTGAAAATCAGAGTACTAATATAGTATCAGCTGATCCCATACCACAGGCTGTTTGCTCATATGAGCCTAATATTTCCAAATCCAAACAGCTTGCAAGGCGATACAAGCCTACTTTTGTGGATAAGCTGAAACATCAATTATTTCAGAAAATGTTTCCTGAAAACATTCATACTGATTTGCCACAAATTACTATTCCTAATTGGGACCACTGTGGTCTTAATCAACAATTTTTCAATTTGATTCTTTTTCAGAATTTAAGAAATTTTCAGGCAGTGGGTACTTCATTAAATTTTATCCTGATAATTTCAGGAAACCCTTTGTATTCTGTATGGTGAAAGAAAACAGGGTTTCTTTTTCACAAACTCACTTGTCTATGCTGCACCAGCACAATAAGACTACTTTGAGTTATGATTGTTTTGGGAGGGGGATAAAGATGAAAAGTATGTTGAACCCCTTACCATCAAACAGAAGGCCAACACTTTTTGCTGAATGGAGGAATGTCTTAAAACTTAAACCTACTAATCCTCCTGTTCAGATACACCCATTGGAAATCTACGCTTGCACACAGTCTCAGACTACCTGTGTTACTTTAAATGTTTTTCATTTTTGCACCTTTTTGATAGTTAGTATTGTTTATCTGAGTCTTTTACTCAGCTGAGTTTGATTTTTGAAGTTGTATTGGGACCAGAAGTTTTGCAAACTCTTTACTTTTCTAATGAGTACTTTGAGCTAATACTATTGGAACATCTACCTTGGGAAGTCATATGCCACATTAGATTGGATAGAATTTCTGAGACACCAAGGGCGGAACTTATGGATGTTGAGATGGATTGTCAAAGAGATAAAGTTGTTTGTGCAAGTGAGGAAGTTGATGCTCTAGTTAAAGTAGAGGTGGAGATATGACATGTTTTCCTATAGTTTGGTGGGGGAGGCTGGAAGAGAAGAAAGTACCATTTTGGGGGAATGCATTATTATTGTTATTTTATTAATAGGGCCAGGAAATAGAGTCCTGCCTGCGAATCCCATTATTATTAGGGCCAGGAAGCAAAGACTTGCCTGCGAATCCCATATTTATTACCAGGGCCAGGAATCGGAGACTCACCTGCGATCCCATAATTATTAATTGCATTTCCACCCATCATTATTATTATTATGTATCAGTGTAACAAAACAAGGCGACCTCCTATATAAAAACACATTAGGCATCACCTAGGGATGACCTCACATAACAAATAAGGCGTCATTGTTATTTCATATAGTTACACAATTTCATACACAATACATATATATATAGGAAACATGAACAATCAACACACTATAGAGACAAAAGCGGAAATGACCAAGTTTGTTACACATAATGGAATCTTGGAGATATGATATTAAAACTGATGTGAGTTTACATTCTTGTTGCTGAAGAATGAATTGAAAGCTATTTTGGAAGTTATGTACCGTCTTAAGTGTTTATCTATGTACCATAGAACGGTTTTGGGATGGCAATTCCTATTGTCTTGTACACTAAGAAGGTTGAATGATGTTAGTAATATGATGAGGATATACACATACTTTCAAATATTTTTACTAGTAAAAATAAACCACTCTAAGCAAACCTTTTTATAATAAACTTTCCTATACATTTTCCTACTTTAAGTAACACTTTGTTCGCTTTGTCTTATTTACCCAACTTAGGTTGAGGATTTTTTGTGCTTTGTTGCACCTTAGGCACTTCATAGTGGCCTTAAGCAATCAGAATTTTGAGGGTAATGTTCTTTATTATCAATAAACTATAACACTTGAAATAACTTTCATAAACTATAACTGATTTGAGTATACAACTTTTCTTGTGACATTATTCTGAGATATTTGGTCCAGGGGACACACACCCCATTATAAGCACACATAACCAGGACCTACCTCTTTGCAGAATAAGTTGTTATAATATTTATAAAGGATATGTGACTTTTTTGCACCAGTGTACTGGTGAACACAACTAGTGTTGTGATACTTTAACATAAGAGATCTTTTATAACGATTCATACATACATACACGACATAAATACACTCTTTTTACACAGCAGTGTACTGCTGCTTGGAAACTACGTTTCCTTATAACTTATGATTTACCCCTATACATTCTTAGGATGTTTTAGATTCATTTTGGGAACTATATTTTGTAAATGACTACTTTAATTAATAATCCTTATTATGATGGTAAATTAGTTAAATTAAATTATACAATATCTTGGCTTGGACCAAGTTTACCTTCTTATGTTTAATTTGACATGTATATGCTTATATTTTTCTTGTACATTCATTTATATTTATTCCTCTACATTATTTATGGTAACATTGTTTACTTATGGGTATATTTATAACTTGTAATTTTTCTTACATTTCATTTACTTATGTCTAATTATTTTATCTCCTTTGCTAAGGAAGTTTATTATTTCTTGTCCCATTTCCCAATAACTTGTGGGAACATTATTGTAATTGCTATGTTTTTTGTATTCTTTTGTATTTTACTTTTATATTTTTTTCTTGTATAGGCATAGGTTAGTGATTACGAATAATTTGGCCACCACTCATTCCCTATGGTTTTCTGTTTTGTATCTTTCACAGACCAGCTAGCTGACCGAGTTCCCCAGGCTTCTCCTGCTGCGTCAGGAACCGGGGATGATGGACGTTACTCGGCAGTTCTAGCCATAAGGCTATTGGTTTATATAATTTTGCGAGCCTTAAAGTCTGCAACCGTTACAGGACTTGGGTTTTCACCCATTTAGGGAGTTTAATAATGAAGGGTTAAAGTGTGAAAAGGGAAAGTGGTAGTTTTGAGGCCTAAACAAAATCAATACAATGGTAAAAACAGAGACGTTTATAAAACGAAGGACTTTCCTACATGGAATTGCATAATACAATTGTTTATAAGATACCACAGATTTCATTTAAATGTTTGTAAAATTATACACATTATTGGTTTTTTAAAAAAAAAAACAAATTTGATATCTTTTGTGTAAATATATTTCAATGTAATTTGTGTAATGTGCATTTATACCATTTATGTTTTGTATTCTAACAATTGGTTTGATATTTTTTAATAAGTTTGTGAGAACACATATGTTTAGAATTTGTGATCATTTAATATTTCATATTTTACATTTTTTTTGCTATTTGATCATAATTTTTGATCAATATTGATCCTTTTAAGAATGAATGAGTTTTTGAGAATTTTTGTAATAATGGCGTGAGTGAAGGTTAAATTTTTGAGATTGTAATAACAATAATATTTTTGCTTTTGAGTATGAATGGTGGAGAGAGAACCGAACCGACAAGCGATTGTTAGATTTTGGGAGTATAGTTCATTTTCTTTTGGGATTTTAAATTTTTCTTTTATTGATTGATTTTTTTCAAGATGTTCAGTTAGTTTTCTTGGGAAAATAACTTCAATCTTCGGGGGGCATGTAAGCATCTTAGAATTTTAGTAAATTCTAGCCTCTCACCTTTAGGTATTAGAGGGAAAGCTTATTCTGTAGTAAAAGATAGTTTTCAGTTCATGTATAGGTTATGGGAGTAAAGCTTTGTATAGCATAGAGATACAGTAACCAAACACACTAAATAAAACCCTTTAGGAATAATAAATGCACCCATAATTAAATAAATGCTCTAAATAAACCTTTGATAACAAAAAGAAAACATCAGTTTGGGAGGGAATAGCTTAAATCTCTCGAGTTCAGTTTCAAATAATAGATTTTGATATAGGTTAACTTTGTAGTTTCTAAACCAATTTGAATGCAGTAAAGACTGTCAGTAGTTGCTAAACGCCGAATATAAACTTTGAATAATAATAAACAAACTTTTAATCAACTGAAAATTAAATAATCAGTAATAATATTACCTTGGACTTAGGAATTTCTACTTTGGAAGTATTTTGCCATTTTTAAACCGATTAACGAGCAAGAAAGTAACTTAATAGTAAATAAACCAACTAAATCAATTTTCTGTAATGATATTAACACCTTTTACTAACCTTTAATATGATAATCCATAATAATCCAGTTCAGTGCACAAGTAATTTCTAATATTTGGCATTTCACTGTTTTCACACACTTTCGAACAAAATAAAGTAATTGTAGGGAAGTAATCATGCGATTAAAAGACAAATTCACTAAAGTTTCGTAGTTTCTGAACGTTTAAATAACTTAAATCAAGTTTTAATACTTCGTCAGTTGCACTTCACTTTTAATAATTTTTATCTCAAAATCCTAGAGAACATTCGAAATAAAAAGTAGATTTCCGGAAAGACCTAAAAATCTAATATCACATATAATAATTTCAAGTAATTACAAGTAATAGAACCGATCTTATAGAGATCGTAAAATTTATTTTTCATCACGACCATGAGGTCCACTTAGAAATATTTTCCAGCCGATCTAAAGTAGATACAGAGATGAGATAACTTTCAGAATATGTATTTTAATTCAGAGTATCTCGTGGTAATTTTATATTTGCGATAAAACTAATAGAAATAAAGTTATAAAATTAAAACTGAAATCGCACTTTGGTTACGTCATAGTTAAACTTTCCCTGCATCAATCTTAATAAAAATCACACCAATAAACTCAGGAATTCTTGTAGAACACAGTGATAATAAGATAATTTGCATAAATCGTAGCATTAATAAAATGAAGAAAAGTAGAAATTTCCAGCACAATAGTACTTCCCCAAAGTAGAGAAATAGTTAACTCCTACACTTACAACTTTTAAACCAGTTGCTTAAAATTATTCACTAAATATCCATTATTTCACAATTAAATATGTCAAAACACTGTCACACTTAAAGTTTTGGATAACCGTTTAGTTACTGAGATATTTCTGGCCTAAATCGTAGAAGTGTTAGCAGAAAGTTGTGTTCTGGCTGTGACGTCAGCGAAGGTATAAATCAGGGCGCGTGGTGAAGACGGGGGTCTGTATTCTTTTCCGGGTTTGAAGTCGTGCTAATAAAATGTTATAGGCGTGTGTGCATTGGTAGGTTGGCAACTCCGACTTATGTTGGTAGCTCGCGTTTTCAGTTGGCACTACCGGGTTCGGCCATCATGATTGGGGCGTGGTTTTGTTTACTCAACATGAACTTTTAATTTTCAACTGGGGTTTGGTCGGTGGTTTCTCTTCACAATCTGCAAACTTGTGGAACGAGTGTTCGATATGCCTGCTCAACTGTAAATGCAATTTTGAACTTTTGATTTTGAAGAATAAAACCTTGAAGTTTTCTAAAAGTGACTTTGTGTGCTTCAGTTGTTAGCATAGAACCCTTTTCTATATTCGGGGGTAACGAATATAGTGGCGACCTGAGCATCCAGTTGAGTTACTTTGGTTACATGGTCAAATCCAAATTATTTAACGAGTTTTAAAGAGAACTGTTATTCGACAAGAGAGTAAGTTAAGGCACATAAGCGATACTACAACCCCGGTATCGGACTTGTTCCTTACAAGATATAATACTTAATAATAACAATAAATAAATAGGAATAGTGGAATAAACACACAAAGAATAAATAAACAATAGTTGACAGTTTTTATGGTGATACAGTATTACGCCAGGTATATTATTTGTAATGCTGAAGTCGCCACGAAGCAAACCATGTTTCCGACTTGGTTGAAGCTGTGTCCGACCGCCGACAGTGTGTATTAGAGAACACGCTGGTCATTACCATCGTACACGTCGCGGATTTTCACGCTGCTTTCAGAGGTGCTGTTTCCTGAGACGAAAGACTTCACGCTGCTGGGGTAGTTCGCCACTAAGCAGTTTCCCCACGTGGAATTACGGGCTGCCTGTGACACATTTGAGCTGAGCAGAGGCTTGCCTATATCAGTTTTGCAGCTTGCATCGCAGAAGGGAAGTCTCGGCAACGTTTAACTACAGATAAGTGCGCAGTTCAGCTGCAATAAGTGTTGTTCATGAGTTTTTTCAGAATAGCACACAATACGCGAAGTTCCAGTGTTATATAGAAGCCGCAAAACGTGTGTAGTTTTCACAGTGTTGAGAGCATTTTTATATGAATTTGTGAGTTCATTAGTTGGTGCAAAAGTTTTGTACAATTTCGAAAAACAAGAAGATGATTTTTTTTTTTTTTTTTTTTTTTGGTTGGCTACATAGTAAGATATTGCTGCTTGGTGAATGTTTGCTAGCAGCAGTTACAACTGCAGTATTTGATTTTTCTGCTGCAGAATTGCTATGCAAAGAATTTCAAATTGCATAAGTGTTAAAATTGTAATTTTAAATGTAGAAATTGGTCACTTTAAAGAAATCGAAATATCACATTGTTACGTGATATTATTGACTACGCATATGTGGCTTTATTATGTCTATGTGGCTTGTCGCAATGTAATAATAAATATTTGTGAATTTCCTATTTTCGCAATCAAAAGGTCAGCCAAAAACTTTAAATTTTGTGTATTTGGTGATATTCCAAAATACGGAGCTGGCGCCATATTTTTCTTGTACAACCAAGACAGTCATACATAGTAAGAATAAAGAAAGAGTACTTTGGAGCAAAGATTTTGGTTCAATGGTTTTCAGTGCAGATATCGATCTTTGACTTTCCGCATTCTTTGCTGAAAAGATGTTATTCATATGTTGACATTGCATGCTTTGATCTTTGACTTTCAGAAGTCTTTGGTGCAAAGATGGTATTCATTTGTTGACATAACAAGCATTGATCTTTGACTTCAACGATTAATACTGACATAGCTGCAGCAAACAATGTTGTCATTTGAATGTTTTTGTTTGTCCTGTACATTTATTCCTTTTGAAAAAACTATTAGTGGCATCAACAGTTTATTATTTTTCTTTTCTCATCAGTTTATTCCCTTTTTTTGTGAGTGTGTAAGCACACCAATTTGAAACCAAAGTTTTTAGTTGATTTGAATGTTTTTGCTGCTGTGGTTTTACAGTCTCCAGAAGTCTGATTACAGGATAATTTGTGTGTAATTTCAATTTTTGTGGGTTTAGTTTGTATGTGTCGTCCCATTTACATTTCAACCCATTGCACAGAAAACCCATTTAAGTATAGAAGGTGGTAATGCTCCCCTTGATGAGGCTGCAGTCACAATCAAAGCTGCTATTGAAGAGGTAGAAAATAATTTTTCACAGGGGGGAGGACACATCACTAGAACTGAATACCGGTCTGACACCTCTCACTAGACAAGATACTTAGATGTTAACAATAAAGGATGGTACCCCAAGACAGTTGGTGTCTGGCGACCAACTGGAGCTCTCAACTGGGTCATCATCCAATGATGACAGTGTAGGTATTGACATAAATTATGTACACAGAGTGCAACAAGTACCTACAGAATCTTTTCTGTTATCCCAAGTCATACAGTTATTGGAATCTTTTGAAAAGGAAACACTTGTAGAGTTCAAAGCATTTCACAAAGAATGGCAGGCTCAACTTACAGCATGAACCAAAAAACTCAAGGAGACGTTCCGGCAGGACACTCAACACACAAACATTCTGATTGACCAGCCTTCCAAATTTTTTGATACTCATAAAGTGAAGATCAATCGCATTGCCTCCACACTTGAGAAACAGGTGGGACATAAAACTACACACAATTTAAATGAGTCTAATTAGGAGATTTCCTCACTGAAACAGTTACCACGACAGTTTCAGACACAGAGTAGTACTACCTATCTTTCAGACCTTGCTGCATTGTTAGATGCACAACCAGATGATAATACTCCAGTCTTAGTGGCTATTACAAGTTCTATAATTCCTCAGCAAACAGCTGATAATAGTGTAACGGTTAACCACAATGTTGTTTTGGTTCAGGATGCAACCTTGTCGAAAGGTAATGTTTTCACAAATTTTATGGTAAGGAGCAATTTGGTTGTTTCCGAAGCCATTATCAAATGTCGCAGACCAACTCCTGTTATGAAGTTTACAGACAATATTTACAACCCGATGTTCCCTTTTGGAAGAGATACTATTTTCTCTTTTGATTGGGTTCCTAGCATATTTGCAAATAACATTCACATTGCGGATGAACAAGCTTTTCACTATGACAAGTTTCAGCAAATTTTTCACTGTCAAGAGTTTCTTAGCAACAAAAAAATATGATGATACTGCATTTTCAGACAACCTAATAAAAGACCCTATCCTTCAATGTTCACCTACTTCTTTCAGAAGAGGTGATGCCATTCGGCAAAGTAGAAAACGCACAAAGAAGAAACGTGCTAAGAGGGAAGAACCAGGGGTACATGTTAAGATGAAACAAATCAAATCACCACTGTACAGAAGTAAGCTGGATTTATTCCATGAGGGCAGCAATTTAGTTAAATTTAAACGTTTTTCTTGCAGCATAGGACTGGCAACCAAATCCTATGAAACATCTTCCATTAAGTTGGCCTATTACCAGTACACATTTTGGGATGTGAAGTATTCTTGTCATACGATACCAGAAAGGCACAATTTTTTTTCCCCCATTCAAACATTTTATTTTGATTGTCATTTTTCTTGGTGGCTATAGTGATGAACAGTAAGTCCAAAGTTAAAAGAGCCTCAGCAGTTGTGAGGACTCAGTTTCCTGTGGGAGGAGGCCTGGTCCAGGTTGTACCTTCAAAGGAAACTACAAAGTTGCAGATTTGGTTTCCCACGGTTTTAAACTGAGATCCAGATGGAAATGCTTTTAATCGATGCTGTTGTGGTTCATCATTCCTTTTTTTAGGATATCACAAATTTAATCTACAAATCACAGCAGTTATCGGGAATTGGTTACTGTGGGATGTAGCCTTGTCTAGGTTCCACCCTCAAGGGAACCAGTAAAGTTCCAGATTTGGTTCTCCCATAGCAAAAAACTGAGATCCAGGTGCTTATGCCTTTCATTGATGTTGTTGCTGATTAACATTTCATTGTAAAATACAGTAATTTGATTTTTATCCTTCTCCTTACTGCACTTCAGTAGAAAAGGGGGGAGGGGGGGGGTTGGCATGTATATGCATAATATTAAATTGTTTTGGTTTCTTTCACAGTGCCATCAGTAGAAGGGGGTAAACCCATATACGAGGGTGGTCCCAGTAGTACCCGACTTAGCAATGAAAAAACAAAAATTTTGGAAAAAACTGTCTTTATTTTTCAGCGTAGTCTCCTTTCAGCTCTATACATTTATTCCAGCGATTTTCAAAAGCTTCGATACCACTTTTATAAAAAGAACTGTCTTGCTCCTCGAAATAGCCATTAACTGCCGACATCACTTCTTCGTTGGTCAAAAATCTTTGACCACTGAGCCATTTTTTTAAGTTCGGGAACAGTAAATAATCCGAGGGAGCTAAATCTGGTGAATAGGGTGCATGAGGTAGCAATTTGAACTTTAATTCATTAATTTTGGCCATTGCAATAACGGTTCTGTGAGCTGGAGCATTGTCGTGATGAAACAACACTTTCTTCTTAGCCAAATGTGGTCGTTTTATCTTGATTTCTTCGCTCAAACATTGCAATAACTTCGAATAATAATTGCCGTTGATTGTTTTTTCCTTTTTCAAGATAGTCATTGAAAATTATCCCATGCGCATCCCAA
>JARYHS010008074.1:345877207-345999677 GCA_031002005.1 Vandiemenella viatica
CAGCGCGCCGCTACACAAGCCTGTGATGTTTACCGACTCAGATTGGGTAGCTGCGTCTCGTCTTTGCTAGCAGAGGCAGCCCTGTTCCCATGGCGTCCCGTCCTGTCCCGCCTTTGTTAACAAGGGATCATGGGAATGCACCTTTAGAGAGACGTTAAGCAGATAAAAAAAAAAAAAAAAAAAAAAAATCAGTTGGTTTTTCTTGATTGCAACAATGACCTCTGGCAAAAAAAATTTGTACCATTCAGCATTCACCATTCTTCAATCCTCTAAAGCAATGGTTCGCATTGGGGGTGGTACCACCTATCGGTGGGTGTTGAAGAGATCTGATTGATGGCAAATTTAATGGGCATATAGGACCAACCGCCACCCTCTCTTTCCAGAAGGGCTGCATCCTAAAAAAATTAATTGTATTCCCGTGATTATATGTAGTCAAAAGATGATGTTGCGTAGTTGCAATTTATTAGCTGAGAAAAGTACTGATTTTCAATAGTGGAATCCGGATTTAAGGGTGCTGATGACAAATAAGGCACCAAATATTAAAAAATTAGTGTCGTTATATAAAACTGAGTGCTCTAATTAATAATATTTTTTATCATATGTATTTGTTAACCAACTGAGAACAATATGCCAATATTTTTTATATGTTTTGTAAAGTAATTTTTAAAATATGTCCTTGTTTTTCTACATGTATGATATTGTACTCTTCACCTAAGAGGCAGTAGCAAATCACTGTTTCAGAAAATGGGTTACTAGCCAATAGAATTGAAGCACTATGTGTTACATAGTTTATTACAAGAAGGGGAGTTGGTGTGTTGTTTTTTCTGAGAAGGGGCGGTGAGTAATTTTTTTTTGTTCAAAAAGGGGCAGTCCTCTTTAATCACGTTGGGCACAACATCAGTGTTTTTTGGAATAACCTATTTTGGTTGACCTTCACGAAATTCATCACTGACAAAAGCACAACCATAACAAAATTCTGCAAACCCATTGTAAACAGTCTTTTCTGGTGGTTGAATAAAACGATATGAGGCATTGTTGTTGAGTTAGGCCTTTGCCAACAAAATCATCCAGCAATCACCTTTGTGTGGATTTTCCATTTTTTACAACACTTAAAAATAAAGCTCACTGTAAACAAACTACTCAGTCAGTATCTGAGCTACCACTGTTTTAACAATAATGAAGTACAAATTTTTCAACAATATGTATGTCATATCTCAATAGTGCCATCTAGTTGTAATTTGTAAAAACTTAATACGGTACCCTCACACATTACATATATCGTCTCTGTGATTTTCCCATTGTAAATGAAGCTTATTATATATAAAAAAATAAATCCTTCGAATATAAACATTATTATTTTGGTGAATTTTCATAAAAATGAACCTGTAATGCCACAAACAGCAAATAACAGCATTAACTAATGAACATAGAAGTCAAAAACATTTTTTCCAAATGGGGATCAAGCACATGACCTTTAGTATAATATCAGGACACTTTAAACCAAATGGTTACTTAGCTGCTTTCCCTGCTTTTCAATGTGTATATATTAAACACATAAAATTTTACATTTTTAACTAAAAATTTCTTGTAAACAAAAGCGCACCAGTAGGATTGGTGTTGGGGATGATATTCCACAGGTATCATCATACTATTCATCCACCTTGGTAATATAAATGAAAAGGAAAGGAAAAATGACTCAACACTCGCCAAAGTTGAAGGCTGCAACGATTGAAGAACATATACAACAAACACTAAATTACGGTAACAATGGAAGGAAAGAACTGGCATGAGGCAATATATATATATAGGGACAGATAAAATACACCCAACATTCGCCAAAACTGAAGGGAGGATGGCAGCAGCAACACAAAACAGCACACAAACGCAGAAAAAACAATATTTGGGGTAAACACCCTTTTTCAAGTTAGAAGAAGTACATTTCTGATCTTGCGCAAGCCCTGCGTTCGACGCAGCCACTCATAGATGAAAATGCCCGTCGGAGGTAGTGGGAGGAGAAATGACAATTTAACCAAAAGTATAAATCACAAGAAGATTAAAATGGGAAAAAATAATAATAAAAAATGTCTATACTATTATAAATCTGCAAGTAAGCAAGCTACGTGTGTCTTTATTTGAACGGGAGCCGCGCAAAAACTACCACAGCATTTGGGACGGGGTTTTCAAATATTTAGAGCTAATGGTCCGTATCAAAACCTGTGGGAATAGCTAATGACTTATAAGTACTGAGGGATGGAGGAAATAATTAAATACATTTCTAGGCATAAAATTAAGAGATACGGATCACACTGAAATCGAGATGTTCACTCCTTGCACAAAAAAATATCACACTACTTAACTTAGAATTCTGTTTAATATTATGACTTCGAATATTTAGTTTTTACGGTCTCTTGAATTACAGTAAATAAATTGATTACTTGAACCAGATGTAATAATCATAACTAATACTTCATTAAGTGTAAAAATGATGCATTTGACCACAGATGAATATACTGATCTCTGGATTGTTTATATCTTACTTGTCTTTGGCCATATATTCCCGGTTTCATGTATTTTGATAAGTGTAGTTAAAAGGAAATCGTTACTCAAACCACTACATAATATATTAACTCTTCAATAAGAGTAACAGAAGTGTAATATTTATGGTAAGTAATTTTGTAGGTTATACCGTATCACTGCAATCTGATAATGATAAAAAAAATTATATCATTTAGTGGTAGTTCTCAAGATATCGCATCAAAATCAGTTATATGTACAGTTCCTTGTGCCTTTGGCGACATTTTTAATCTGCTCTAGGCTGCATTTCAACCTACCACAAGAATAAACTTTACATGGTGATACAGCTGTTTATTATTCCACTTTTTTAGTACTCTTGCAGTTCAAACTGAAGTTGTATTTTTAAATTAATTCTTATAATTTATGCTGGGCGTAGTTTGAATAGTGAAATCCTGTTATTACAAAAAATATATTTAGCAATGCATTTCATTTAGGTCTAGCTGCATCGCTTGATTTTGAAGCGGCAATATCAGTATAGATTGTTGTTAGTTGAATGAAGCATGAACAAGAATAATTATTGTTGATAATTAATAAGCTCCTTTAATGAATGCAATGTTAGTGATGAAGTTTAATCATGAAAACAAACCAACCGTTGTGCATGTTCAACCTGTATTTCCATGTGGCAATGGCGACATATTTTTTATCTGGTCCCGGCTGTATTTCAATCTAACCATTTCGATTTTGAGATACGATCATGAAAGATGGCTATAAGTTCAGTAGGATGCATAGAAGTTATAAACAAAAAATACATTTTATTATTGACGGCATGAGAATGTATTATACATAATGGCCAGCAGTTTTACATTCGTTGTTGTAAATGCTATCGTTTGCGGCAAATATAATTTTATTGAATGTACTGTCAAAACTATCGCAGATGATAACTTTCGTGTCGCCTTTATGTCTAAGGTACATTATTTTTTGCATTAATAGGCAGTTTCTATCCTCCGGAAAATTTGCTTGACCAAGAGGACAACTGATTCTCAGTATGTCCTTATTGAACCGTTAGCGATAATGTTTCATGTAACTTTTATTTCTTATTTTTCATATATTATATTGTGTTAAAATATAAGTACAACAAAAATTTTCGAACTATAGTATGAAAATTGAATCTAAGATAGTAAATTAAAGAAAGGAAAATCTTTAAATGAAATCTACGTTATTTGCATCTCCAAGTTAATATTTGATACTAAACTAAAAAAAGCTCAGAGTATTTCTATACACTCCAAGACCTGTGTGTGTGAAGCAACAGGTAAATGCTAGTAATAAATAAATAAAAAAACTTTATTTTGTAAAATTTTGAAATAAGGTCTATAAATATAAATGAATCTATTGTGCTGGTCAGTGATGGGTGTACAGGGTGAGGATGGAAGCTATTATCGGAAACTAAGGCCTGGGGGATGTCTAGTCTGCAGGATGTGTTGATATGCCATTCCCACCTGTAGAGTTCAAATTGGGAGGTGGTATAGACCTAATTTCCAAATTTTTCAAAATATCGTTTTTTTTATTTATTATATTTTATTATTATTATTATTTGTGATTATTATTATTTTTTCCCATTTTAATCTTCTTGTGACTTATACTTTCGGTTATATTATCATTGCTCCCCCCACCACCACCTCTGACGGGCATTTTCATTCTATGAATGGCTGCGTAGAACGCAGGGCTTGCGTAAGCTCAGCCATGTACTTCTTCTAATTTGAAAAAAGGGTGTTTACCTGAAATATTGTTTTTTCTGTGTTTGTGTGTTGTTTTGTGTTGCTGCTGCCCTCCTTCCTTCAGCTTTGGTGAGTGTTGGGTGTATTTTATCTTTCATATCCACATAAACACTAAATTACACAATATTTCGGTTTTACACCTTATTAATGCTGTAGGAAATGATTCATCTGTGCACACCTTTCAAAATTTTGGTGTGTGCACACCTCCCAAACCACATGACTCATTTCCAACAGCATTAATAAGGTGTAAAACTGAAATATTGTGTAATTTAGTGTTTGTTGTATATGTTCTTCACTCGTCCCATCCTTCAACTTTGGTGAGTGATGAGTCATTTTCCCTTTCTTTGTCATTTATATTGCCTAAAACCATTTCCTTTTTCCTTAGTTTCATGTACATCCACCTTGATCATTCTCCTATCCCGATTTCCAAACCGAAGAATGTTCCCTATGAGTAAAGAAACAATGACAAACTTCTGCTTATAGTAATTTTAATTTAATTCTGATGGAGTGTATACTCCAGTGGCAATTTTCTTGGTCACCTATTTACCCCTTTCTTATTATTTTGTTATCTTAAATTCTTTGAATGTAAATTTCCCTATCCATCTAATTTCACCTTTTATGAATTTTAATTTTAAAATTCTTTCAGTGTTTCTGGTAAAAACTTATATTTTTTATTATTTGTAAATTATGTCTGCATAGTAGTTAAAATCTTATTCAAGGCAGATACTTCTTTTGTGTGTGTTTCATAATTGTCATTCTAGAATTCATTGCAGTTTTTACCGCTAATCATTTTCCTTAACAAAACCTCTAACAGGTAGCTAAAAATAAAAAATCTTGACATTTCCTGCCATATATACCTATAATCCCTGCAGCAAAGAAAAGTTATGTTAATATCAGAACTATTCAATTCTGCCACCTAATGCAGAGACCACATACAAGTCATACAATCAAATGTAGACTGTGTTTTTGTCTTTGTTTTAAAGTATAGATGTGCAAAGTTTCATCAAGGTCAGATAAAAACTGTGGGTTTGTGTGTAGCCACACTAACTTCAAAACAGTTTTTAAAATTTCAAGTTCGAATTTCTTGATCACTAACTGTCCGATCAGAACCAGTTCAATGGCAATAAACAGGTTGTGCAAAGCTACATTAAGCTTGTATAAAAACTGGGTTTGTGTGTCACTAAACCAACATTAAACCAATTTTTAAATTTCAAGTTCAAATTTCTCTGTCACTAACTGTCTGACGGGACCTGGACCAACACCAATAAACTGGAACTATTATGGGCTTTGAATATCACCATCCACTTAGGGCGATTTTTCTACCATTCTTGAGATTTTTTTTTTTTTTTTTTTTTTTTTTAAAAACTGCACTGTTATACATGTAAATTTTCCTTATTTTCCTTAAGGGAATGATGGGGGATGTGCCACGAGTGTTAGGAATCTGAACTATTTTGATACAGGTGACGGACTGCAGAGAAAGTGCTAGCCAGTAAGATAGAAATATAGAACTAGGTGAGACTCAAATAATAGAGTGGAGTGACTTGGCTAAGAAATAACTTTCGGTTTTGCTAATTCCTAAGTGGCAAAAAAATACACAATTGGCCAGATACACCCATGTAACAATAAGAGTAGCTATAATTGGCCAAAGGATGACAGAAGCAAGCAGCCATGTTAGGAATGGACAGTAATTTGAAAACTGTTGGTTGGTGCAGAAGCACCTCGTGGTTGGGAGTGAAATTAGTGCTGGAGCCACATGGATTACTAGACATGCTGTTGTCCATGCTAAACTAGTCTGAGATATGTGAAAACCAATCCAAGTGGCAGTATATCTGATAGACTGCTTCGATTATGTCAGCGACGATATATGAGTTTAATTTAAAGTAGACATTTCCTAATTGTAAACCTGCAAGCTTCGGGAGTGAGGTTCATTGTTTAGCACACACTGTAATATGTGACTGGTACCGGACTGGGAATTTTGTGACTTTAAATAACCTGTTGTGGAACTGTATGCTGAATCAGAAACCCTTATTTGTAGAATTTTTTAGAGACAAATCCATAATAAGAATTTCCTATTGTTGATTTCCCTTAAGGGATTATCTTTTGAACCTGTGCATAATAACTTTACTGTCAGCAGGAAAGACAGACATTTTATTAACAAGATCATCACATGGCAGTGATAGGCAATATCACTACAGGGGAAGGTGGTGGGTGGAGATTATTTGTCTCCTTGTTTTAAAGTATTACATGAGCCAAGTTTCATCGAGATTGGTCATAAACTGTGGATTTTTACATGTAAATATTCATTTTTATATATAGATTGTTTGGGGAAAAAGGCACTATATGATGGATATATTAAACTTTTTAATGTTTAAACAAGCAAAGCAGCTAACATTCACTTGAGATAAATAAGATAAGTTTTTGGTTTGATGCCTAGTCATTCAGGAAATTACATTTTAACAAATTTTTATGCCATATCAACATGTACTAGGATAATGTATATTTGTGGTGCATGGAACTCTGTCGTCAAGGGAGGTCTTTGTTTATTTTCTCCCTTCCTCAACATCTATTCACATGGCTAAGCAGGAACTTTTTTTCTCTCCCTTTCTTTAATTCTTTGTTATTGCGTATGCCTAATTTTCGTGTTTTAATGTATCATAATCATTAATTTTTTTATTTTGAACTGATTATCCCAATAGAGCAAAATTGTGTTAGGTGATATTAATATTGAAAGCAAAAATAAAGCAGATCCACCACTTACCAAATTTGAATGAAGTTACAAAGATCAGAATATTTTAGGTGTTGTCTTTACTCATTTCATTGGATTGACTGTGTTAGTGCATTTCAACTTGTTTTCATGAAAGGTCTCATGCCTCACAATATCATACTTTTTTATGTTTGTAAAATCCCCCTCTCCCCAAATCACATCCCTCCTGATTTGTTTTTCCTGTCAAGGAAAGTTTAAAATTTAAAGATTTCCTGTTTGCAATTAAGTTAATTTTCTGACCCAGAAATTTATTTGTGTTTGTAATTTGTTGCCAAATTGGGGCAACACTTTTCTTACTTTTGAAGTAGTTAGCAATCTTTCGTTTTTTAAAAACTTATATATCTTATAGTAAAAACTGTGTATGTTCTGTAAAATTTTTTCTGATACCTAAGTTTTGTGGTTTTTGCATCTGCAGAATTGTATGTTAGTTTAAAGCAAATGAAATAATTTGTCTTCATGTGGTAGGTCTCCTTTAAATTCAGAAATTCTCATTAATTGTGTTTTCTTTCCTTCTCCACAGTGAGAGCAATAAAATTGATATTGCTTCCAACACACGTGTCGGTACTAGACGGTATATGGCACCAGAAGTTTTGGATGAAACACTTGATTTGTCAGCTTTTGAGTCATTCAAGATGGCCGACATGTATTCACTAGGTCTAGTTTTCTGGGAAATGTGCCGTAGGTGTGTTACTGGGAAAAAGTATACAGCAGCAGATGAATACCAGTTGCCATACTATGACTGTGTTCCAAGTGATCCTTCATTTGAAGACATGCATACTGTAGTATGTATTAAAAAAATCCGTCCTCTCGTTCCTCCAAGATGGGAATCTGATGAGGTAAGTGTCGCTATAAATTCAGTACACAGCTGTAGTATTACATAAAATTTTTGCCTAGTGTGGGAGCACATTCAGACTGTGTGATATTTCTTTGTAAACACTTAAAACATTTACTTTTTTTAAGAGAAAATTGGATGTGCAAAAGAATGCTTCCTTACTTGAGCAATTATATGAAAGCATTCAATAAAATTATAAATTGATTTTACAGTTCTGGAAATCTCGATTGAGCTCATAAATATCAGCTGTTTTGTTGAATTTCAAAATGTTTCTAACCTAATACTAAGTTCTTGACTGTGTTTATTGCAGAATTTTGAGATATAATGAGCACAATGCAGTCCATTGCTCTTTTTATCCTGATTGAAACACACTTCCCCACGATACAGAGTTCAAAACTGTAAACTTACAATTTTTGTCTACCTGTGGAGTGCTTCTTGCAAAAACTAATGAATGATTTTCAGTGAAATTTAGCATACTGATAGCTTATGACATCAGATAACATGTTGGTAACTTTTTATTCTTATTGGTACCATCTTTCTATGATACAGAGTGCACAACCAAATTTTGGAATTTTTATATATCCATTTAATATTGACTGACTAAGCTTTCTCACAGTCGAAATTCCTACCATGATAAATGATGTATGTGTAGTAATGATCTGTTCAACTTTGTGATTCTATTTGGGAGTTTATACACATGCAAATAAACAAAAATCAATCAGTTCATATACAAGTGTAGCTTGCAGAGAAACCCCGTAAACATCATGAAGTGTCCTGTTGGTCATCAACGAACACAAACTATTACAAATTGTGGTAGTTTCAAGGAGAGCTAAAACAAATGATGCTCTCAGATGTGATTAATGCATTATGTACAAAATAAATTGATACCCAGGAAAATGGGAAAAAAACAATGCTGCTCCACTGCTTTTACCTACCCAGCCAATATTTCTTTGATAGTTCTGTGACTTAACAGCACAAATTTCAAACCTCTATATGACAAAGTCACAGGCACAGTCAGTAATGGAATAAACATGCAAAGAATAAATAAACAATGAGTGATGGGTTTATTGATAGGGTCTATGTCCAAGTAGATGCCTAGTGTCCAGGATACCTTGATAAAGTGATTCCCATCTATGAAGTTTAAA
Organism: Vandiemenella viatica; assembly: GCA_031002005.1. Classification (NCBI taxonomy): domain Eukaryota; kingdom Metazoa; phylum Arthropoda; class Insecta; order Orthoptera; family Morabidae; genus Vandiemenella; species Vandiemenella viatica. The sequence goes on from JARYHS010008074.1 coordinate 345,886,238, forward strand.
AGCGAAAATAGTTTCTGAAAATGAGTTTTTTTTTCTGTAAAATGGTTGTTGAGGTTGTGGGACTTCTGGGCTACCACTGGATTGGCTTGGTTGTAGGTAGATATTATTTGCCTGTGGCCAATCATTATGATTGAAAGTTGGCTGGCCGTGAGCCTATGAAAAAACTAGTGCAGCGAATGCAGTTGTGTTGGTATATGTGTTGCATAGTGGTGCATGTAGCATGTCCAATGACAAGAAAGATTTTCACTGTTGTGTTCAAATAGGGCATGATGGCCAGATGCATGCTGCAGGTTTATTATCAAGGACTGTTGCATGGAAACGATTCACATGCTTGTTTGGGAGAATTTGAAGGGGAATGATTTTGACCTGGAGGATCAATATCTCCAACCTATTATGGAGAATCTCCTTTCATTCATCAAAGATACCCAACACTTTCTTAAATGTCTGTCTACAGGCCACATTCCTCTTCCTTCAGACTTTTTAGTGGTGTCTATTGATTTCGCTTCCCTGTATATCAACATCCCTCCCTGGAGGCATCAGTGCCCTAGAAGAATTCCTAAATATGCCTTACTTGCGCAACCTTCCCAGCACATCCTTTCTGAAATACTTGTCCCATTTCATCTTCTCCAAAAACTACTTTTGCTTCAATTCCCAAGGATATTACCAGTTAAGCAGCGTTATCTTGGTTATCCTTGTGACCCTTCACTATGCCAAACTATTCCTGATACATAGATGATATATTATGATCTGGACCCACAGTGAATGCCACCTCTTAGACTTCCTCAATTCCCTTAGCTAAACGGTTCCATCAACTTCTCCTGGACCTACTCCCACACACACATCATTTTCCATGATGTGAACATTGCCCAACGGCAGGATGCTGTTTACACCTATGTTCACATAAAGCCCAGCAATATCTACACTTCAATAACTGTCACCCATTCATCAACAAACCTTCCATGCTGTTTTACCATTTGCGGTCATTTGTTCTGATGAATCCCTCCTTTCCTACTGCTATCCTGCTGATCTTGTACAATATCAAGTGTCTCTCCAAACAACCACTCTTCATCCTCTGAAAACCAACCATAACCCCCTTCAGCACCCAGTTCTCTCCTGGCCTTGATTTCATTAATCAGATCCTGCAATGTGGCCATGAGGTTCTGCATTACTTCCCTGAAATTTGCACCCTTCTTTCTAAAATTCCACCAAATGCTTCCTGTGTCCACTTTAGTAGACCACCCAATATAGAAAACACTTTGGCCCACAAATACTACCCTTCTGAGCTCCTAAGTCACTACATGAATCCTTTCCATGCTATAGATCTCACTGCAAAACTCGTAGAATGCATCTTGACACCACAGCCTATTCAAATCAGACTACAGGAGAAATCTTTCCCATCGTTGAGTATTCTACACCTCATATACCAACTTACCTATCTCCACTGCACTAGTTCTTACATAGGGCTCATCACCAAACAACTTTCATTCAGAATGAATGTTCACAGACAAATATTATATACCTGCAACATAGATCATCAAGTGGCAATCCATGCCAGTTTTAATAACTTCAACAACTAATTGTAGGAGCTCACAACTTCTGAACTCAACAGTTTGGAATTAGCTTGCCTACATATCCTGGACACCAGCCTTACACATAGCCTTAGTTTCCATTATGACTCTACCAGTAAACTGTAATGATTTAATGAGCTAGCACAAATTATCACTTGTGTTGGCGATAATAGGTATGGTGGATAGTTTGCTTGATTGCTTAGGCTTGCAGGTTCGATTTTTCTACTAATTCACAGGTCGCTATTAAGTTCACATCTGATTTATTTACCAAACACATACATCTATTCCAACCACCACCACCAATTATACTTATTCATCCTGACCGTGGATAAGGCTATACAGTAATTCATTTCCTCCGATTGCAGGTTCTGACTACGCTTCTGAATATTGGGTCTACACTGTGTTACCACTTCTCACTACTGCTAGCTTGTAGTTTGTCACGAAGCACTTCCCTAATGCGATTAGTGGTCGAAACTTTATTACTTTAGGTCCACTATACAATTACACAAGGGAAGACTTGCTTGCTGTGCAATAATACATGCCGCGCTGTAACTTGCGACACGCAGCTGCCAGCTTCAGACCGACCCTCGTGTCGGCTAGTCTCAGAATGACTTAACAATTACTTTTTGCCCCATGCATCTCTGCTCACAACAATGCTTCATGGCGACTTCAGCTTTACAAATAATATACGTGGCTTAATACTGTCTTCCCACAACCCCCCTGGGTTTATTTTTTTCTACTTGGAAATAACAGTTTACAATAGCAAAAAATAAACCCAAAGACTTAAAGAGACAGTTTAATCTATCCATGACTTCTTGTTCATACAAAACCATTACTTTAAAGTGGTGGTGATGGGCTAATCATTATAGCTTCCGTTATATCACAATGTCAAAAATTACACGCAATTGTCCTTAATTACTACACAAGTGACATCTCAAAATAATGTCCAAAAATACACAATCTCCCTTACATCTGCCATGTCCAAAATGACACCGAAATTCATCGACCCGTAACTGTGCCACAATACTAAACAGTAACATAATGATACAAAAGTTAGTGCTGTCGTTAAAAAAATTGGTGTTAACACAATTGGTCCATATACACTCTTTTCATTCTTATAAAAGCATATTTACAATACAACAAACTCAAAAAAAATAAAACATGAGTGGTTTAATACTGCGTGGTATAACCCCCCCCTTCAAAAAAAAGTCTTGGAAAGTAAAATTCACAGCTTGTTATAGGCTTCCCAAAGTTATTTCCTCACTCTCATTAAATTATTGCCTGGGCAAATGAATGTAATCACTAGGAATGCTATGCCCTAAGACACAAACAGCCATTATCATTTAAACCTGTCGTGGTAGAAAACATCTTCATTGATACATGTTGGAACACAAAACATTCTCTCGTCATTAAAACATGTAATGTTGAAATACATCATCATTGAAAGCTGTTATAATATTATCTTAGTACACTTAGTTATCCAATCAGGTCTTTGCTAACATTACATATCATACATTAAGTCAAAACTCTTTGTGGCTTGGCTTGTGACTGAATCGCCATGCATAGATAATCTCTACATAGGTAACAATGAAAGGAAAGAAATGCTGCGAGGCAATATTTATATGGAAAGACCGATGAAATACACTCAACACTCACCAAAGTGGAAGGGAGGAGGGCAGCAGCAACACACAACAGCACAAAAATAAAGAAAATACAATATTTCGGGCAAAACCCTTCTTCAAGTTAACAGATAACTTCTCCTCCTTAAACTTCTCCTGGTCCTACTCTCAGACTGACATCACTTTTCTGGATGTAGACATCTCTCTACAGAATGGTTACTTACACACCTCTGTCCACATAAAACCCACTAACCTACAACAGCTCCATTTTGATAGCTGCCATCCATAGCATACAAAACGTTCCCTCCCATACAGCCTAGCCATTCGAAGCAAACGCATCTGCTTTGATCACGAGTCCTTTACTCTCTACACCAACAACCTGACCCAAGCACTCAAAAACCGCAATTATCCTACAGAACTAGTTCAAAAACAACTATCAAGCGTCAGGAACTGTCCCCCCACACTGACACAAACAACCTCAAGCCAACCAGAACCCTGTTTTTCTCACCCAGTTTCTCCCTGGCCTGGAATCTCTAAACCATATTCTTCGTTTGGGCTATGACTTTCTTAGATCCTTTCCTGAAATGCTCCACATTCTTCCCACTATCCTTCCCACCACACCCCTTGTCACCTTCAGCAGACCGCCCATTAAAAAAAAAAAAAAAAAAAAAAAAAAAACATCCTTGTGCATTAATATCAACTCTCTGATGCTCCTAAACCACCATTGTAAGAGACCCCTGTTGCAAAACTTTTGGCATGCATCCACCTGACACTACCTATAGCAACCCTGCTACTTGTGGAACATACCCCATAATAGGTCATGCCACTTGTACAATCACCCATCTCATTTACCAGTTCACCTGCCTCCACTGTCCAAGTTCCTACATTGGCCTGATCTCAAACTCATTATCCATCAGAATGAATGGTCACAGACAAACAGTTTATTCTCAAAACCTGTACCTCCCTGTTGCTCACCATGCCAGTACTCACAACACCCGCGACCTTAATAACTGTTTCACAGTCAGAGCCATTAGAGTACTTCCAGACACTACCTCCCAATCTGAACTCCGCAGGTGGGAATTGGCTTATCAACACATCCTGCAGACTAGACATCCCCCAGGCCTTAATTTTCGTTAGTATCTTCCATCCTCACCCAATTACACCCATCACTGGCCAGTACAATAAATTCATATATTTTTCAAAAATTTTCAATTATATTTTTATTATTTTATTTATATTTTTTATTACTATTATTTTTCAACCATTTTAATCTTTCTTATGACTTATACTCGCGGTTATATTATCGTTGCTACCCCCACCACCTCCGACGGTCTATTGCATTCTGTGAGTGGCTGCGTCGAACGCAAGTCTTGCGCAAGCCCAGCCAGTTACATCTGTTGACTTGAAGGGTTTTGCCTGAAATACAGTATTTTCTTTGTTTTTGTGTTACTGATGACCTCCTCCCTTCAACTTTGGTAAGTATTGGGTGTATTTCATCTGTCTTTCCATATAGATAATCTCTAAAATTACACATGGGAAAAAGTCTTCCCCCCCCCCCTTCTTCAATGGCAAGCAGTTCAGCTTGAAAAATCATCTTTTAACCCTAAGCATAGGAGGGTGGTCCCAGAAGTACCCGGCCTGACCGAGATATGGCAGTAGTTGCTTGAAAAATATCCCTTTATTTCAAAGCACATAGTCTATGACGCACATGTTTCAAGTTTGAAGACGCTACGTTGTTTCGTATTTGTTTGGCAACAATTAATCTTGGACATTTTGTCAGTAAATTTGTGAAAATGGAGAAAATTGGTCATTCGTTATGTGATACAATACTTTCATTTGAAAGGCCTCAGCCCAACCGATAGAAAAACTGAGCTAGATTCTACTCTGGGTGAGTCTTCTCCTTCAGTTTACAACAGTAAAATATTCGGGTGGCAGAGTTTAAACAAGGCCTGTACGAGCTGCCAAGCCGAACATCGCAGTGGTCGACCAAATGAGGTGACGACTCCAGAAATGGTGTAAGAAAATCCACAAAACGGTACTGGATGATCGTCGACTGAAAGTGCGCAAGCTAGCAGACATATTAGGCATTTCAAAAAGTTCGGTACATCGCATATTAACTGAAAATTTGGACATGAGAAAGTTATGTGCTAGATGGGTGCCGCGTTTGCTCACACTCGAGCAAAAACAGTGTCGTGAAGATGTTTCAATTGAGTGTTTAGCGATGTTTCACCGCAACAAAGCTGAATTTTTGCGCCGTTTCATAACCATGGATGAAACATGGGTCCATCTCTTCACCCCAGACACAAAAGAAGAATCAAAACAATGGACTGAAAGGGAGAACATACTCCAAAGAAGGCCAAGACCGTTCCATCTGCAGGCAAGGTCTGTTTTTTTGGGATGCGCATGGGATAATTTTCAATTACTATCTTGAAAAAGGAAAAACAATCAACGGCGATTATTATTCGAAGTTATTGCAACATTTGAGCGAAGAAATCGAGATAAAACGACCACATTTGGCTAAGAAGAATGTGATGTTTCATCACGACAATGCTACAGCTCACAGATCCGTTATTGCAATGGCCAAAATTAATGAATTAAAGTTCAAATTGCTACCTCATACACCCTATTCGCCAGATTTAGCTCCCTCGGATTACTTACTGTTCCCGAACTTTAAAAAATGGCTCAGTGGTCAAAGATTTTTGACCAACGAAGAAGTGATGTCGGCAGTTAATGGCTATTTCGAGGAGCAAGACAGTTCTTTTTATAAAAGTGGTATCGAAGCTTTTGAAAATCGCTGGAATAAATGTATAGAGCTGAAAGGAGACTACGTTGAAAAATAAAGACAGTTTTTTCCAAATTTTTGTTTTTTCATTGCTAAGTCGGGTACTTACTGGGACCACCCTCATATATGGGTTTACCCCCCTTCTACTGCTGGCACCGTGAAAGAAACCAAAACAATTTAATATTATGCATATACATGCCAACCCCCCTCCCCTCCCCCTTCTACTGAAGTGCAGTAAGGAGAAGGATAAAAATCAAATTACTGTATTTTACAATGAAATGTTAATCAGCAACAACATCAATGAAAGGCATAAGCACCTGGATCTCAGTTTTTTATTATGGGAGAACCAAATCTGGAACTTTCCTGGTTCCCTTGACGGTGAAACCTAGACAAGGCTACATCCCACAGTAACCAATTCCCGATAACTACTGTGATTTGTAGATTAAATTTGTGATATCCTAAAAAAAGAATAATGAACCACAACAGTATCGATTAAAAGCATTTCCATCTGGATCTCAGTTTCAACCATCGGAAACCAAATCTGCAACTTTGTAGTTTCCTTTGAAGGTACAACCTGGACCAGGCCTCCTCCCACAGGAAACTGAGTCCTGACAACTGCTGAGGCTCTTTTAACTTTGGACTTACTGTTCATCACTATAGCCACCAAGAAAAATGACAATCAAAATAAAATGTTTGAATGGGAAAAAAATTGTGCCTTTCTGGTATCGTATGACAAGAATACTCCACATCCCAAAATGTGTATTGGTAATAGGCCAACTTAATGGAAGATGTAGCATAGGATTTGGTTGCCAGTCCTATGCTGCAAGAAAAACGTTTGCCCTTAAATTTAACTAAATTGCTGCCCTCATGGAATAAATCCAGCTTACTTCTGTACAGTGGTGATTTGATTTGTTTCATCTTAACATGTACCCCTGGTTCTTCTTTCTTAGCACGTTTCTTCTTTGTGCGTTTTCTACTTTGCCGAATGGCATCACCTCTTCTGAAAGAAGCAGGTGAACGTTGAAGGATAGGGTCTTTTATTAGGTTGTCTGAAAATGCAGTATCATCATATGGTTTTGTTGCTAAGAAACTCTTGACAGTGAAAAATTTGCTGAAACTTGTCATAGTGATAAGCTTGTTCATCCGCAGAGTGAATGTTATTTGCAAATATGCTAGGAACCCAATCAAAAGAGAAAATAGTATCTCTTCCAAAAGGGAACATCAGGTTGTAACTATTGTCTGTAAAATTCATAACAGGAGTTGGTCTGCGACATTTGATAATGGCTTCGGAAACAACCAAATTGCTCCTTACCATAAAATTTGTGAAAACATTACCTTTCGACAAGGTTGCATCCTGAACCAAAACAACATTGTGGTTAACCGTTACGCTATTATCAGCTGTTTGCTGAGGAATTATAGAACTTGTAATAGCCACTAAGACTGGAGTATTTTCATCTGGTTGTGCATCTAATAATGCAGCGAGGTCCGAAAGATAGGTAGTACTACTCTGTGTCTGAAACTGTCTTGGTAACTGTTTCAGTGAGGAAATCTCCTAATTAGACTCATTTAAATCATGTGTAGTTTTATGTCCCACTTGTTTCTCAAGTGTGGAGACAATGCGATTGATCTTTACTTTATGAGTATCAAAAAATTCGGAAGGCTGGTCAATCAGAATGTTTGAGTGTCCTGCCGGAACATCTCCTCGAGTTTTGTGGTTCGTGCTGTAAGTTGAGCCCGCCATTCTTTGTGAAATGCTTTGAACTCTACAAGTGTTTCCTTTTCAAAAGATTCCAATAACTGTATGACTTGGGATAACAGAAAAGATTCTGTAGGTACTTGTTGCACTCTGTGTACATGATTTATGTCAATACCTACAGTGTCATCATTATATGATGACCCAGTTGAGAGCTCCAGTTGATCGCCAGACACCAACTGTCTTGAGGTACCATCCGTTAACATCTGAAAAGTATCTTGTCTAGTGAGAGGTGTCAGACCGGTATTCAGTTCTAGTGATGTGTCCTCCCACCTGTGAAAAATTATTTTCTACCTCTTCAATAGCAGCTATGCTTGTGCTCGTAGCCTCATCAAGGGGAGCATTACCGCCTCCTATACTTAAATGGGTTTTCTGTGCAACGGGTTGAAATGTAAATGGGACGACACATACAAACTAAACCCACAAAAATCGAAATTACACACAAATTATCCCGTAATCAGACTTCTGGAGACTGTAAAACCACAGCAGCAAAAACATTCAAATCAACTAAAACTTTGGTTTCAAATTGGTGTGCTTACACACTCACAAAAAAGGGAATAAACTGATGAGAAAAAAAAAATAATCTGTTGATGCCACTAATAGTTTTTTCAAAAGGAATAAATTAACAGGACAAACAAAAACATTCAAATGACAACTTTGTTTGCTGCAGCTATGTCAGTATTAATCATCGAAGTCAAAGATATGCTTGTTACATCAACAAATGAATACCATCTTTGCATCAAAGACTTCTGAAAGTCAAAGATCAAAGCATGGAATGTCAACATATGAATAACATCTTTTCACCAAAGAATGCGGAAAGTCAAATTTGCACTGAAAACCATTGAAGCCAAAATCTTTGCTCCAAAGTACTCTTTCTTTACTCTTACTATGTATGACTGTCTCGGTTGTATAAGAAAAATGTGGTGTCGGCTCCGTATTTTGGAATATAGCAGCCGCCAAATGCACAAAATTTAAAGTTTTTGGTTGACCTTTTGATTGCCAAAACGGGAAATTCACAAATATTTATTATTACATTGCGACACGCCACATAGACATAATAAAGCTACATATGCGTAGTCAATAATATCACGGAACAATGTGATATTTCGATTTCTTTAAAGTGACCAATTTCTACAATTTTAACACTTATGCAATTTGAAATTCTTTACATAGCGATTCTGCAGCAGAAAAATCAAATACTGCGGTTGTAACTGCTGCTAGCAAACATTCACCAAGCAGCAGTATGGCCACAACAACAATATCTTACTATGTAGCCAACAAAAAAAAAAAAAAAAACTGCTTCTTGTTTTTCGAAATTGTACAAAACCTTTGCACCAACTAATGAACTCACAAATTCATATAAAAATGCTCTCAACACTGTGAAAACTACACACGTTTTGCGGCTTCTATATAACACTGCAACTTCGCGTATTGTGTGCTATTCTGAAAAAACTCACGAAAACACTTATTGCAGCTGAACTGCGCACTTATCTGTAGTTAAACGTTGCCGAGACTTCCCTTCTGCGATGCAAGCTGCAAAACTGATATAGGCAAGCCTCTGCTCAGCTCAAATGTATCATAGGCAGCCCGTAATTCCACGTGGTGAAACTGCTTAGTGGCGAACTACCCCAGCAGCGTTAAGTCTTTCGTCTCAGGAAACTGCACCTCTGAAAGCAGCATGAAAATCCGCGACGTGTACGATGGTAATGACCAGCGTGTTCTCTAATACACACTGTCGGCGGTCGGACACAGCTTCAACCAAGTCGGAAACGTGGTTTGCTTCGTGGTGACTTCAGCATTACAAATAATATACCTGGCTTAATACTGTATCGCCACAAAAACCATCAACTATTGTTTATTTATTCTTTGTGTATTTATTCCACTCTTCCTCCCTTCTTTATGTATTTATTTATTGTTATTTTTAAGTATTATATCTTTGCAACTATCTGTGTGTTTTGCCTCCACCAGCAATATTGTTTTTCCTTAGTTATCAGTACTTTACTCTGTTGCATTCAACCCCCTGCACTCCCAATGCTCCCACCCTGTTCTCTAAGATACACCCAGTCATGCGTTAGACTATGTTATGTATGCACCCCCCCTCACAGAATGGCTTGTACCTCTCTCTGTAAATAAGATATTGTGAAATTATGTTCAACTCATTTTTTGTGTGTTTGTCACTGCTCTCCTGCCATCAATATTGGTGAATGATAGGTTTATTTTCCACTTTCTATAATATACAGGTATATATTACAGATTAGGATTGTGAAATAAAACACCACTTACCTCTGTTGATGGCAGAATGCGTCAACAAGGAAAATAGACACAAACACAAGAAACATTACAGTTTTTCGGTCTCGAGCCTTCGTCAAGCAGTAGAACATGGGAGAGGGTGGATACTGTAGGCTACTGCCTGAAATAGTGATGATTATGGGGGTGGTAAGTTCAAATCGAGGAAAAGAGACGTGAGTGCAAAGGAAGCAACTACCAGTATAATAAAATATAATAAATACTTCATATGTTAGTATAAATCAACAGTAACTTAGAAAAATGTGAAGTTGAACATCACGTCTGGTGATAGGAGAGGAGAGAAAGAAAGAAAAGTTGAAGTGATCACTCAACTTGAGACCCAATTGTTCCTGCTGTCCAGTTTGTACTGGTAGTCCAGTTCCCACTACTGAATTCAGAGAGGCAGATTTTATTTGTGAGGACTCTTGATAGCTTGCGTGATGAAGCAAGAATTAAAATTTTGGTGTCACAGCAGGTGGCATGACCAACTAACTAGGTTATCTGGATTTTAGACTAATTCATTTGTTTCTGGCCATTCATTCTTACGAACAGATGGATGTTTGTCAAACCTATATAGGCAGCTGGATGGTAATTGCCGTTTAATTGTTATATAGCATGGGAGGTTTCATAGACGGTATGGTATATAATGGGAATGCTTTGCCCAGTGATGTTATTGATGAAGGTGGAAGAAGCATGGTGTATGTTTCACATTTTGGAATGTGGTCTGTTAAATGGGAAGAACTTGTGGGACTGTCAAGGAGGATGAGGATAACAGTATTTGTGGACTAGGAGTTGGCTAAGGTGGGGCACTGGGGATATTCTCACAGGAACAGGAAGGATCTCATTTCGGGGCAGGGTTGAAAGAAATCATACCCGTGTTGTAGGATTTAATTAATGGATTTCAGGCCTGGTAAGTACTATTTGACCAGGACTGGATTATAATTGATTTTTCAGGGTTTAGGGAGGTTGATGGTTTTTGTTGCTTATGCTGTGACCTGAGATAGTTGTAACTACATCTGTTGGGTAATTGCAGGATGTCAGTGCTTGGTAGATATTGCAATACTTTGTGAAGAACTTCTCGTCACTGCATATATCTGCCAAGAATAAAGGCTGCAAGGAAGAGAGTATGGTGTTCCATTTTGAACGTTGACATCTGTTTCACCCCCAAACCCTACATGAACCTCCCACAATATGTTTCAATTGGCTCCCCAACCTGATCCAACTTCTAGTCAACAATGTTATCCTCATCCCCATAGACAGTCTCCTGGCTCCTTCCCATGTAACAGACCACATCGCAAGATTTGTATCATGCTTCCACCACCTTCATCAACCCCATTGCATGGGAAAGCTTTCCCATCATATGTCATGCTACCTGTGAAACTTCCCATGTAATACACAACAGGTACCCTACAACTACTTTCAGGCTCCCTACATAGGTTTGGCCACCAATAAACTGTTCATAAGGATGATTAACCACAATGAAACTATTCACCCTGAAGTGAGACCACTTATCAGCTGCCCTTGCCACCTCCCATCACACCAATAATTTTAATTCTTGCTTTACAGTCTGTGCTATAAGAATTCTAAACAGCAGCAGCCTCTACGAACTCAAAAGATGGAAACTGGCCTACCAGTTCAAACTGTGTGTCAGGCAAGCACCGGCCTCGTCTTGAAATAATGTCCATTGATCGCTTCAACTTTTCCTTCTTTCTCTCCTCTCTTACCATGTGACCCCATTACTTAAGTTGAACCACCACTAACCAGAGGTGATGTTTAGTTTTATATTTTCTGATTTTCTCTTTACTTATTTTTATTTATTTATATTTACATATGTAATATTTATTATGTTGCTATCTGTCCCTTTTGCTCACTTGGCGAGTTTTGATTGTATAGTTACTAATTTTGCAATGCTGGTAAATTCTCTTCAGCTCTCTACCCCCATTCCCTGTCCTCAGTTTGAACTTATCCCCACTATGTACCTCATTATTTAAGGCAGTGGCTTATAGCACCCATCCTCTGCCATGTTCGACTGCTTGTGAATGGTCAAGATTTGAAAATTGTAATGTTTCATGTCTGTGTGTGTCTGTTTCTTGTGTCCATGCTCACTATTCAGCATCTACAGTAGAACTCCAATTATCTGAATCAGTTGGGACCGGACCCCATTCAGATAATCAAAAATTCGGATAGTCGGATTTTCTTCCGAAAAAGGGTCTATTTTAATTAATTATTGTATGTATGTTGAAAATGTCTTCTATTCCAAGAGATTTTTGGTGATTTTTCACTTCAGGGATTAAACTTTCGCCGTACCATTCGGTAAACAAAGCTGCTGTCATCTGAACTTCGGGTTAGTTTTTATAAAAGAGGGGAAGCCTTTTCACAATACGTTTCCGTAAAGTTAAAAAAGCAATTCGGATAATCAGAGTTTGGATAATTGGAGTTTATTGTTTCCTTGCAACAATACCAATTTTATATATAAAATTTCTCGCTGGAAAAGATACATTTTCTTAGCTAAGGGTGTAGAGTGTAAAAACATAGCTTAAAAGATACAGATAGAAGATTTCTGTAAGATTATGCATGTTCATTGGTTACAGTTAGAGGTTGTATTATAGAATGGTGGCTGTAGTTGAAGTTCCAAACAGTAGGTAGATGAAAGTAAGTCACAGTTAATGGTGGTGCCCTGAGGGAACAGAGAAGAAAATAGCAAAGATTAGTAAGAATAAAAAAGTAGCAATTTTATAAAATAAATGAGAGAGTTATTAAATACTGAGGTGAGAGGACTTTGAATTTTAACTTCTAACTGTTTTGGAGGGAGGGAGATAGTCTACCAAAGAATTCTGGTATATTTCGTAGTGGGTATTGGCTTTTTTTTATTTTTTTTATTTTATTTGGCCTGAAGCGCCAAATGGCACTATACAGCCATCAGCTATTTATATAGATAATTGGCTTGGTACAAATGAGTAAAGCATTGTACAGATAAACAAATTTATAGGATAATTATAATAAACTAGTAATTTCACATCAGCTGGAATATTTCTCAAAAAAATACATGCATGTTTACAAAATGAAGGATTAGTGAAACAATTAAATAGAGGAGTCTGTACCAACAGTGCACAAACAATAATTACGGTATAATTAAAATATAAAGGAGATTTTTATATACACATTAAATTATTATTTATATACAGGAATTAACACATTATAAAAAAAGACTTATTTGCCTAAATCTTAATGTTTGTTGCTTTTATAAAACTGGCTAACAATTTATATACAATCACATTGTTTCCATGCAACAGACAAGAAATACTCGTTGGAAAAGGTATACCAAAGTTGTTAAGATCTTTCAAGAATTTAGGTCTGTGGGCTGTATATCTTGGACAAGCGAAAAATATATGGTTTGTGTCACCTACTTCCGTATTGCAATATTCACAGATATCTGAATTTATGATGGTTAGACGATGTAGGTGCTGTGCGATTATACCGTGATTGAAACGTATTCTAATTATCGTGGTGATAACCCCCCTATGTTCCAAGGAGCTGGAAAACCAGGGACGGGTAGGAATTCTGGGCTGGATATTGCCATAGTATTGTCCCCTTGTTTTTCTACTGATGTCCCATTCACTCTGCCATTTGTTCATTACCTTGATTTTTATTTGTGGTAGATAGTCCGTATACAGTAACCGAGTTTTGAGGGCGACACCTATTCTAGCTGCTTGCTTTGCCAACTCATCTACTTTTTCGTTAAAGACCACCCCTGCATGCGCCTTCACCCAGAGGAAATTGATTGCTCTGTTTCTTCTTGAGCATTCTACTACCTGTTGAACTATATTTACTATAATCTGATTAGTTCTCTTGCCCCAATATTTGGTTTGAATAGAGTTCAACACGCTCTTAGAATCTGAGATGATGAGAATCTTCCTCTCTGTTAGTGTTGAGCAATACCTGACTGCCTCTAAAATAGCTAATGCTTCTGCAGTGTATATAGATGTAGTTGATGGAAGTTTATACATTCCTTGATACTTGGTGCAGGGACAGAAAAAGGCACATCCTATGTTACCTCCTGGGGCAGTTTTAGATCCATCCGTATATATATGCACGGTGTTATTCCAGTTTTCTGTAAGATACTCTGTACTAATATACTGAGGTTTGGGTATTGCTTATCCTCAAGAGTGATACAAAATACCGGAAGTTGAATCATACTGAAGATGGAATGGAATTCGTATGGTGGAAATAGCTTTGTTGGAATTATTCTGTCCGTTTGTTCTTCCCACTCCGTGTAGCTGTAATAGATCTCTGAGAGTCGCGATCTTCCTCTATTATTCCACAAGCTACTCAGCTCTTTACATTTAAAAATAGTTGGGTGGTTCCGGTATGCTAACCTCTCAATAATGAATTTGTCGGACAGCAACTGTCTTCTAATATGCAGAGGCATCTCCCGGGCTTCCACCAATAGAGGGAGTAGATGTCATGGCCCCAAGACAGGTGTGAATACAACTATATTGTAGCTTGGCTTGGGAAGCAATTAGTTTATCAAGATTTTTAGTGTAAACATTGGCCTTTGTATATTCATTTTGATTTGACAGCTGATGGTTATCATACTAATGTAGGAAGTGGTGCAGTGTGGTTGATGTGCCATTGTAAGAGCTCATATCAAGTAGAAGTAAATCCAAAGTTGATGACATATGTTGCTCATATAATTATAAGGTGGTGGTCTTCATCCAACAGGTGGCTTCAAAGAGATTTTGTCTTTTTTTTTTTTGTAACTGCTTTACGTCTCTTTTTAACATTGAGGTCTTTAGAGACGGGAAAGGATGGGGGCAAGGAATGGGAAGGAATTCGGCCATGGCCTTTTGAAGGAAGCATCCCGGCATTTGCCTGGAGTGATTTGGGGAAACCATGGAAAACCCAAATCTGGATGCCCCGACGGGGATTCGAACCGCCGTCCTCCCGAATGCGAGGCGAGAACGCTAACCGTTACACCGCCCCGCTCGGTTTTGGTATTTTAGGTGATTTTGCATGTGGCTATGGCAGTGATTCTTATCAGATGGTAGGATTAGTATTTAAAGGAGAAGTTTTTAGGTCATATGAGGCAAGCTGTTGGGAGTACAGATCCAGCAACTGTTCCTAGGACACAAAAGTCTCCAATGGAGAGGATTGTTGCTGTATAAGGAGTTATCCTTGTATGGTGACTAGTAAGTTTGATGTAAGAGAAATGATGTCTTTGGAAAGTGTCAAACTTCTCTTGTTTGCTGGGGTGGGCATACAGTAGTGCTTTGAACTTTAACCGTGATTGTGATACCGAGTGATTCTTTTCCTTGGTCACCAGTCATTTGTAACTACATAAAAAAAAGATACCCCAAGAGATAAAGGTATGTTCATAAAATAAAACTCGGTAGACTTCCTGTTAAGTTCAAAATTATATATTTTGCAAAACTTATCTCATATAAACTCGCTACAAGTGTAATAGAAAGGCATCAGACTTCTGTTCTAAAATGAAATGATTGCAGGTTAAAACATTTAAGCAAACATAAGCAGCTTCAAAAGTTCAAAATCATTGAAAGTACAACATCACTTCTACTCAGTATTGCTGTTAGTTGCCTGTGGAGAATTACTCTACATTTTGATTCTGCCCCGATCACTCAGCTCCAGCCCATCACATGGCGTGACCTACCCCCCCCCCCCCTTTTCCCAGTCTGCTTGCTACAAAATCTGCTGAAACAATGAAGGCATCGTCAAGTAATCCACCCCCTTAAATAAGATAGGCGTTTTTTGTGATGACGCGCAGTGGAATTTTGCACCCACTGGTTCCTCTCTCTTTCTCTGGCGTACGTTACAAAGGCTTTACCCAATTATTTCTCTGATTTGCTTGAATCTTTTGTGAGAGGTGGTTCAATTCCAAAACGTCAAAATCAGTCCTTATAAAAAATTTCCTAACTTTAGTGGTGTAGCCATAAAAAAATTGTTTAAGTGGTGAGTCTCTAAATTTTCTCCAATTCAAAAACTCTTTGAACCAGCAAGCTAATTCTTATTTTAAAACATCCTACTGAAAATTCTCTAACTTTTGGTGTATAACTTAGCCTGGTTCAAAATGTATTTCATAACAAAAACTTAATATGTCTCATATGATATAATAGCTATGAAAATTTTATATTTAATATCTCTGAAAATATGAGTGTTATCGATCTGCAATATACGTTAAACTTTGTTAAATTTAATTCTCTACCAGATGGTAATTTTATTTCCTTGCCATCTAATTTCCTTTGAATCGAATCCTTTCATAGTATTATTACGTTCTTCGGTGGTTTAATTTATATATATTGATTAATTAAAAAGTCCACCAGAAGGTTATGTTGAAGATTTGTTTATTGTTTTCAAAACAAAGTCAGCGATATTTACAAGCATAGATACAATACAGAGATGCACTTCTGAGCCGTTGCAAATAAAATCTCTGTGAACTAACTGTATGAATCTCTCTGTAAAACTGAATACTGAATGAAGTCAACTAACTGCTCTGTCCAGCCGATCTGTTCATATAGTCTCTATCGAAATTACGAGAATTCTTCAAAGGCATCCGCCCGATATTTCTCGAACATTAACAATCACTCAAACAATCAAACATATTAAAAACAATTGGAATTAATACAAAATTAATTAACAACATTACAAAATGATCAGAAATGGTAATTAGAGAGACTTAAATACAAAATTATTTGCAGAAATCGTCTCAAACTGTAGAAAATTGTCCTGTAGACATCATAACTTGCATTAATACATGGAATTACAAACATTTAAGAAATTCTCTTGCACCATTCGGTTCTTAAACATATTAAATGGACTTTAAATAATTTTCTTTGATAAAACAAAGTCTATATACACTGATTTACAAGAAATTACAAAACAAACATACCAGATCATATTCAAGTAAACTTAGCTCACTACAAATATTTCATACAGTACAATACTATTCAAAAGTCAGGTATGAGGGCTGTTACAGTATGTCAACGCTTTGTTTTTCTACCTAAGCGTCACTGCCTGCCATTTGCATGTTTTCAATTTTTCTATCCATTTTTGGCCAAAATATTACTCTAATCTTTACAAAAATCGTTCTGTGCGGCCAGTAAAAGTTATACTTCAAACATACTCTCTTTGCTGTAACTAGTTGAATTCCGCGGACTTTGAAATATGACAACTGGTCGAAGCCTTTTTCATCAACAAAACTATCTTTGGTTCTACCTACAGTCTCTAATTTTCTATATAATGTGGCTTGATTTTTTTTTTTTTTCCCCCTCTTATAAAGCTTTCCTGTACGTTAAAAATTATGGCTGTTCAATTTAAGAACACTATTTGTAATTTTGTGTCCAACATGTGCTCTGGCGTCATATTTTTGCGCGATATCTTTTTAATACAATTTTGATGACCTGAAGTGTCACACCATATTATTTTATTTAATCGTAGTCTCATTTTGCATCTCTGTACATGGAGGGAACAGAATGCATGAATAAATACCCAAATTCTATATCTTAAAAAAAATGGGTTTTTCGTCATAACGTCTTTATTTCTTAATATTTTTCCATAAATTTTGATCACCTTCAAAGTATTCTCCATTGATCACAACACACTTCTTCAAACGATCCTTCCATTGTTCAAAGCAGTTTTTAAATTCACTTATCGGATGTTCTTTATGCCTTCCATTGATTTTTGTTTTACCTCCACCACAATGGCAAAACGCTTTCCTTTCATGTCCCTTTTGAGTCTGGTAAACAAAAAGAAATCACAGGGGGCTAGATCCGGTGAGTAGGGGGAAGGGGGGGGGGGTGGACAATCGGTGTAGTGCCATTTTTAGTCCAAAAACTGCTTTACGGAAAGGGTGGTGTGGGCTGGCGCTTTGTTATGATGGAAAAACCAATCACCTGTGCACCAATGATCTGTCCTTTCCTTCCGCATACTCTCCCTCAGTTTTTTTCAAAACCTCCAAGTAGAACTCCTGGTTGACAGTTTGACCTGGCGGAACGAACTCCGCGTTCACGGCACCTCTGCAATCGAAGAAACAAATGATCATTGTCTTGATGTTTGACTTCACTTGGCAAGCTTTTTTTGGGACGAGGTGAGCCGCATGTGTTCCACTTGCTTGATTACTGCTTTAATTTCGGGGTCATACCCGTAGCACCACGATTCATAACCAGTAATCACCTTTGAAAAAAATTCAGGGTCCTCTTTGAGCTGATTTTGGAGATCAAAACATGTCTGAAGTCAATGCTCCCTATGCTCATCTGTAGAAGGCGAGGGACAAATTTGTCTGCAACCCTTCTCATGTGCAAATCTTCGGATAAAATCCTCTGAATTGAACTCCATGATATTCCAGACATCTCACAGAGTTGATCAATGGTTTGGAGATAGTCTTCACCAATGAGGGCATTGATTTTGTTGACGTTTTCATCACTTCTTGATGTTGAGGGGTGTCCTGAACAGAGTTGGTGATCAATTGACATTTCTCCATTTTTAAAACATAAAAACCACTTGTAGACTTCGGTTTTACTTAGGTCAGCATCCCCATAAGTGGTATTCAGTATTAAAATAGTTTCCGTGGCCGATTTCCCCAACAGGAAACAAAATTTCACAGTCACTTGTTGCTCTCGACAGTCTGCCATCATGTTTTCGCCGAAATGGAAAAAGTTGTTTTACTAGAAAAACTATCATGGGCGAACTGATGCACTCACAGCGACACAACTGCGCACACTGACTCAGATGGCGTGACCATAACGGTCACCTTCTCGAACAATGGGTTTCCCCACTCTCCCTCCCCACCGCAGCCTAATTCCTGTTACTTTTGGGGCCCCCCTCATAAGATGTTAGCATCTGAAATTTGTTTTATGACTGTTGTATAGACAGTGATGCATGTTGGCTGGACACTTTGTTGATCTTTTGAGAATAGTTAGGATTACGGGGTTTTCCTAAGGAGAGCATACAGCGTGTTGAAAATTGTATTTGGCGGACTGTGACATCACACCCATTAAATAATTTTCAAAAATAAGTAAATAAATGTAGGTGGAGGGGGGGGGGGGAAGCAAGTGACAAAATTGTGACAGTAAAAAGAAAAACAAAAAATACTTTGTATATGATTAAAGATTACAACATATGTGTGCCCATAATAACAGTGGAGGTAGGAATAAAATTGGAGAGAAAAAAATCTAAAGTTGATTGATTTGCATCCGACCTAATGATCTAGGGGAATAGGAAAGAAGTAGTTTAGTGGCAGTTAGAGATATAGGCAGAAGTGGGTATAAAAGGCATGAAAAAGAAAAGGGAGCATATGATCTTTACCATAAAGAATAATATAGTAAACAGGGGAACAGGAAAATAGAAGGAATCAGGAGATATAGGTGGAAGAGGGTGGCAGCTAGAAATATGTTTAAGAAGTGTCAGAAGTCCAAAATGGAATAAAGATCACAGAGAACTAAGGGAATAATTTATTGGGTTTACTATGTACTAGTGTGCCCTGTGACGGAAATGGTAGGAACCCTGAAAAATGACAGACATTGAAGCTCTGGTGAAGCCATGATAGGCCTAGCAAGTCGGTAGTAGATAGAGATTGCTTTCAAAACTAGACACAGTCTTGGAAATGATGAATGTTACAGACAACCTTGAAAATAGACAGGACTAAGAGTTGGGACATCATCTTATCATTAAAGGAGAAGGAACAGGAAGATATCAGTGTAATTGAAGAGAGGAAACATACTAGGATTAAGTGAAACAAAATAGAAAGACAAGGAAATGATGAAATAGGAAAAGAGTACATAGTGGCGTGAAGAACTAGACAACAGACTGAAGGAAACATCATAAATGCTAGCTACACCAATTGAAGGATAATTGAAACTCTTGATTGTGGTAAATGGAGAGGTATCATCCAAGTATGTGGTTCCCAAGCTGGGCACACAGAAGAAGAGAGAGAAGTATTTATACAAGACCTGGCAGAAGTAGTTAAGACAGAAAAGGTTTCACAATAGGAGATTTAAGTGCCAGGGTAGGTAAACAGAACAGGGTATCAAGAAATCACAGGAAAGCATGATGTAGAACCAGAAAATAGAGAGGGAGAAGATCTTTTTGATTTGTGCCTGTGGAACCCATTAGTTGTTGGCAACACCTGACATAACTTACAGGTTTACCCAATACAGAGGGCTAATAGACTGCATGCTGTCCAGCAAATTTCTTCACCGAAAATTAACAGATGTAAAAGTCATACCAAGTGTGATCCTAGGAAATCACCACTTGGCTGTAGCAGACTTTGAAGAAAACAGGCTAGGCAAAGCAGCAAGCAAAAGGATCCAAAGAATCAAGTGTTGAAAGCTAGCAGAGAGGGGCACAGAGGAAGCATTTCAAGAAGAGGTGAATGCCAATTTGCTCAAAAATTAAACAAGAACAGTAGAAGAGGAAAGGAGAAGGTTTATAACAACAAAAGTAAAAGCAGCAGAAATGTGGAAGAACTTCAAATAAGAGGAATGAAAATAAAACACCATGGTGGAATGAGCATATTGCAGACTGGTTTCAAGACAGAACAGAAGAGAAAAGAGCTAGATGAAAAAGTTCAACTAAAGTCTCATAAATAATAATGAAAATAGCAAAGGGAAAATCTTGGGATGAATTCACAGAGAAATTGAAGATAAGCTACAAAGGAAATAAGAAAATACTGTATGGAGTGGTAAGAAACAAAACAAAATTTAAAGATATGCTGACCAAAGTACTGGAAAAAATCAGGGGAAGTGCTATGGAAAGAAAAAGTATTGAGAACATGGAATGAGCATTTCAAAGACCTGTTGGAAGGAAGCCAGGGAAAGTACAAAAGATAAGCAGAGTGGAAGAATTTAGCATGCTGGAGCTAGAATTGGCAATGAAAAAAATGCTAAATGGGAAATCACCATATATTTTATTTTTAATGTAAAGGGAAAAAGATAGTATGCTTTCTTCTTCTTCTAAAGGCACACTATCTTTAGCTCTGTAAAAGGAACAGCCTTCGAGGGAGATGCTTCTGCACTCTATTGATCCCAGGGTAAAGTGATGGGCCCAGTGTTATAATAGTAAATCTTATACGTATATAAATAAAAGTGTGTTTCCCTATATTTCACTTTTCAGTCACCACTGCCTAGCACAGGTCACTGGCATTTGTGTGTGGAAGTAGCATGGAGTTTCCTATCATGCACAACGCTGGCTGAATGCCGAGTGTTCGATGCAGGGCCTTTTAATATTTCGACCAAAGACTTGTGTCTCCTTATATAGGATAGACCATTGGTGTTTGTGTGTGGTAGTAGCATCAAATCTCCCATTGTGCACTATGGTGGTTAGATGTCGGTAGCTATGTAGGTGTGGGAGATATGATGGTTGACAGTGGCCGACCTGTGGCACTTTCATTTTTCTACCAAAGACGTATGTGTCATGATGTATCACTTTTCAGCCAAAACTATCTAGCATAGATCACTGGTGTTTGTGTGTGGTAGTAGCACAGAGTAACCCATTGATCACAACGTTTGTCGAATTTCGGTAACTGTAGGAGTGTGGGAGATACGGTGGTTGAAAGTGGCTGATGAATAATATTTTCGTAATTCGGCCAAAGACATGTATCTCCGTATATGTCACTTTGCTGCCACAACTACATAGCATAGACCATTGGAGTTTGTGTGTGGTAGTAGTATCGTGTCTCCTATCATGCACTATGGTGGTTAGATGTCGGTAACTATGGGGGTGTATGGTGGTTGAAAATGGTTGACCTGTGGCACTTTCATATTTTTACCAACGACGTATGTGTCCTGGTGTATCACTTTTCAGCCAAAACTATCTAGCGCAAATCACTTGTGTTTGTGTTTGGCAGTAGCACAGAGTCTCCCATCGATCACAAGGTTGGCCGAAATTCGTAGTTGTGAGGGTGTGGGAGATATGGTGTTTGAAAATGGCCAATCAAGGATATTTTCGTATTTCAACCAAAGACATGAGTGTCCGTATATTTCACTTTGTTTACACAGCTACATAGCGCAGACCACTTGTGATGGTGTGTGGTATCGACCTCGAGTCTCCCATCGTGCAATATGGTGGTTATATGTCGGTAGCTTTGGGGGTGTGGGAGATATGGTGGTTGGAAATGGTTGACATGCGGCACTATCATTTTTCTACCAAAGACGTATGTGTCCCGGTGTATCACTTTTCAGCCAAAACTTCCTAGCGCATATCACTGGTGTTTGTGTGTGGTAGTAGTCTGGAGTCTTCCATCGTGCACTAATGTGATTGTGTGTTGGTTGCTATGGGGGTATGATAGATATGGTGGTTGAAATGGTGGAGCTCATAAAAAATAGACATGTGTGTCCCTATATTTCACTCCACAGCCAAATGTACCTAGTGCCGTCCACGGGTGTGTGGTATTAATCTCAAGTCTCCCACCGGGCACCAAAGTGGTTTCATGTTTGTAGCTATCGGGGTGTGGGAGATATGGTGGTTGAAAATTGGTCAATGGAGGGCAATTTCGATCAATGACATATGTGTCTCTATATATCACTTTGCAGCCATAAATACCCTGCGCAGATAACTGATGTTTGTGTGTGGTATTAGCCTTGAGTCTACTATCGTTCACTATGGTGGTTACATGTCAATCAAAATTCTTTACAATCACGAACGACGTCATGGGTATCAGCTAGTTGTTGAATAAAATCTACTTTTTTGGCTTCAAAGAAGGCTAGATTTTGCACAGAGACCTGTCCCTCTCACTGAAATTTGATCTGGTGTCAAAAGTTTTGGTATCCAATTGGTGGTAACCTTTCTTGCATCCAAGCATTATGTTGAAATATGATCTTCGAGGCTGAGCCTGTTCATGCCAGGGCCTGATATTTAGGAGGTTTAGCTATTCTGAATGCTGTTGTTGTTTTTTTCTTTTTCATGTTGAAATGCTGGGATGTTTCCTTCAAAATACAATGGCCAGATTTCTCGCAATGTTACTTGACGCCTATCCTACTTCAGTGTTTGAATAACAACAACCAAAAAAGTTATACTGTATCACCTATATCTACAATCTGTTAAAGTGTTGACCTTTATGTTGGTAAGATTTTAGTCTGTTAAAATTTTCCCAAATGATTGTCTTCATTGGTTTTCCTGGATGGGAATGATCTTTAGTGTTGGTGTCCCCCCTCCCTTTCTCCTTTGTAAATACAGATACCCTTTTCTTACTGTTCTGCAGACAAGAACACCCTCCCTTAATGTTGTCACAATATCCTCATCAATGCTCTTTTGTTATATCTATTTCTTAGACAAATATTTAATAACGTCACAAATTTTTCTTTCCTATTTTGGATAAAGAGTATACTTTGTTTTCACCATGATAATATAATGTTTTAATTTTGGACACTATAAAGGTTTGAAAACTTGTTTGTAGTTCTTGCAAGCTAGTGCAATTTTATTTTCCTGTTCAAACTATATACTTACAGGTGACTCTAGTAAATACCTACCAATGAAACTGTAATTGAAACCTATTTTTTATATTCTTTTTTAAAACAAATACCAGATGAATATGGAAAGTGCTATTTACATAATATGGTAAATGATTTTCATTGGCATACTGTAGTCGGACATATTCTACTACCATGAAAGATGAAATACCCCATCCCCCAAAGAAAAGGAGGAATATTTGCTTTTATGGAAAATTTGGATAGTGTGTTTTGTTAAAACTAAAATTCAATTTTCAGGTATCACTGACCTTGGCCAAGATCATGCAAGAATGTTGGCATCCAACACCAGCTGTAAGACTAACTGCCCTCAGAGTAAAGAAAACTTTATGTAAACTACATGCAGATGCAACATTGAAGATTGTGTAGTGCTATAAATTGAATACAGTGCTGCGATTTACACAAGTGACTTTCTATGTAAGCATTGTGGAAATTGCAGTGATTCACTTGGGAAATAAATATTTTAGGACTCAGAATTTTGTTTTGTGCCTGAAGATATTTTCCTGTAAACGGGAAATAAACTGACTAAAAATGGATTTGTGATATATTTCATAATGTAAAAAATGTTTTGTATGTAGAGATATTTATTGTATGATACTTCCTACATGAACTGGTACAAAGTGGTGAAGTGCTATTGCAGATATTTATTAATTTAAATTTTATTTCAAATTTACTAATTTTTGATGATGTAATGTATTTACTTTAATGGTATATTTTCTGTAACGACACAGTGCTTTTCTCTTTTGTAAATATATATATAACAAATATTATTTTAAGTAAAAGATTCATTTTGAATGAATTCCTGATGACCTTCGAATGTTGTACACTGTATTTTAAGCTGTGATGCATTTTTTTTTTTTTTTTAAAAATGCCATTTCTAAAATTTTTCAATGTTTGAAATTGCTTTTCTCCAGTAAGGCACAAACTAGTGCAATTTTGTAAAACACACACACGCACAGTAGGCACTAAACAGTGGGACAAATAAAAGATATGGACAGGAGAATAAGCACCACATATCACAGTTAAAGGCAGGACTGTGTCAAAAGATGAACAGACAAATACCTACATTAAGCGTTGACATTTTTAGGTTTGTATCTTCATCAACAATGAGATAGCTGTATAATGGTGGTTCAGTGAGTTAGCTTTTTTTTTTATGGTTTTACGCCTCATTGACGTCGAGGTCATTAGTGGGGTGATGGGACTGGGGACAAGGAACACGGAGGAATTCAGACTCGGTCTTTTGAAGGAAGTATCCTGGCATTTGCCTGGGGAAACTATGGAAAACCTAAATCTTGATGCCCAGACGGGGATTCGAACCAATGTCCTTTTAAATGCGAGGCCAGAACATTAACCGCTCGCCCACCACACTCGGTGTGAGTTAGCTGCCAGCTGCTATCACGTAACTTCATTCATGAAGGTGGTCACCTCTGACCTTGTTAAGTGTCTTTTTCATTTACTTGCAAGAATAATGTTTAACATCAAAATTTTGTGTTACCTGTCTTTGTCTTGTTTGTCGTTCCCAGCTGCAGTCATCTGTTATGAGTTGAATTTCTTTAACCTTCCTTGGATTCATGCTTAAAAAACATTTTCCTGGTCATTGTTATATATAAGTTGATATGAAACAATGAAGTGGGAAAACTTGATTATTTGGTTAGAAGAATAACCACCGCTTATGGAATCTAAACATTGATACACAAATGCACATTGACTGCACATTTCCCTTCAACAACAATAGTATTAGATTGCTGCCTTCAACTTTTAGTTTCTCCTATCAAAATGTTTTACGGTGCTAATGAAAAGAAAAAGCTTTTGGCAATGAAAATTGTAAGGAGTATGAAAGGTAGACATATAATTCACCAAAGGTCAGAGGAGGGGGGCCGCAATGAACACAAAAGTAGAGAAGAACACAATTTTACAATATGTTGATTTTAAATCTTAAAAAATTAAATGCATATGGTGTTATTTTCAGAGATGCCCCCCCCCCCCCACAAGTGTTCGCCCACTGAGTTACAATTTTCAGTTTGCTACACGTGCTACTCTTGTCACGGCTATGCTAATGTAGTATTCCTGCAAAGAGAGATGAGCTATTTGGCAAGGATAGTGTGGGAAGGCCATAGAGCAGTGTTTCCCAACGTGGGGCCCACGCCCCACGGAGGGGCAATTTGGTTTTTTTAGGGGGGCAATTTAGAAATTGACTTGATACGACTTTATCGCTTTCTCTTTGGGTTATTTAAACGCAATGCCAGATATGGTTACAAAATATAGCAAAAAATCAAATTCTTAAAAGGATCACACTAAATTTCCATAATAAATGTTGATTATAAATCTTTTGAATTTGAATTTTAGTATTTCATTATATGTTTTTTAATTTTACTTACTGTGTTTTATGATAATATTAAAGTGTTTTCATTCAAAAACCATCCTATATCAGTTTCTTTAAAAACAAATAATTTTTTTATTAAAAATTATGTATGGGGGGCAAAAAAATGTTGAAAGTGGGACATGACCCAAAAAAGGTTGGGAAACACTGCCATAGAGAATAGAGTGAAAGTTGAGAGGGGGGAGGGGAGATTACAAAGAAAACTATGGATTACAATTGTTGAAGTTGTAAACCACCTGGGGTGCTAGTGAATAGGTAGGTTGCAGGAATAGACTGTTAGCCTGTGTTTCAGTATGATTGGAAGTTGGTTGGTAGTAAGGTCTGTGTAAGAATGCAGTATAGGTAGGTTAGTCTGTGTATAACATACATTGTGGCGCATGTAAAATGTTTAATGATGGGAAAGGTTTTCCCTGTGGTTGGACTTGAATAGGTCATAGTAGCCATATGCATGCTGAAAGTTATGCAGTAAGGTTTGTTGCATGGTTATGTGTTTGTATGGGTGAATCAGAATGAGAGTATATGTTGACCATTATGTTCTTGAGATTGAATTGTCTGCTGAGGCATGTTTCGGTTGTGGTGGCTAGGATTTTTGGGAGAAGGATGTACATTTCAGGGTAGGAATGAAGGAAAAAATTTACACATCGCAGGCTCTGGTTAACGGAAACAAGCAGAGAACTGGGTGTTCAGTGGGCGAATCCTTGTACATGCTCCCTGTACCCTGTACTTTCCCCTCTCCTTCATTTTGTATTTATGATTGAAGTAGGCATTAATTCAAAAAAAAAATTTCACTTATCCAGCTCTTGGCATAATACTAATACCAGGTTTTCTGCCAACCATATAAACACCTGAAAATAGTACTCCAATAATATCGGTTTAAACTCTGCTCTTCAGTATTGTAGCCATCTCTGGATTCAGCAAGCCAAAGGATCTAGGCTTAATGAGCTTTGCCTTTTGAACTTAATATTACATAATTAATTTGACAGTTATAATTTTTTAATAAAAATGGATTTAACATTAAATTATAGACAGTCATTTCATTAATTTAATTTATTTTATTTAATTTAATTGCAATGAAACACATTCTCCGGTGGCAATTTCCCTACACACCCATATTCCCCCTTTCCTGCACCCACCTACATTTGCCCTCTACAAATTTCAACTTTAAATTCTTTCAATGTTTTCGGTAAATTATTCATCATTTCCCTTGGTAACTAATTTCAATCCCTGATACCCTTACCTAAAAGAGAGAATCTTCTTACTCCTTTGTGCCTGAAATCGAGCGCCACCTTGTGGTTATGGTCATCTTTTCCATTCCATGCACTACTTTTCATACCTACACCAATATCTTTCCATGCCTCATCACCAGTATACGCCTTGTACACTCCCATGTCCCTCTTCATTCTCCTCCTGTCTTGTAATGAATCCCATTCCAGCTCCTTTATCATATCTGTTACTGATTGCATTCTGCGATAATTTCCAAAAAACAAATCTAGAGGCCATTTTTGCATTCTCTCCAACTCCTGTATTTGATACGCAAAATATGTGTCCCATACTACACAACCATAATCGAGGAATGGTCTGACAAAAGTTTTGTAACCCAATTCCTTTACTTCTCTCGTACATTCCCTCTTCACACTCTCCAAGTGCAGAATTTTGAAACCTTTCCCTACCACCTGTCCAATGTGTCCTGCTCAGTTAAGCTTATTATCAAATGTAATGCCAAGATATTTACATTTCAAGTCTTCAGCAAGCAATTCTTTCCCCACCTTATATTCACAATTATCCTTTTGTTTTTTCATTTGTGTATCTAATAAGCTGACTCCTCTTGGAATTTATCTACATCCCATGTTTACCAATCCAACTAGATATCCTGTCCAGATCACCCTGCAACAGTTTACAGTCCTCTATCGTTTTGATCCTTTTATATAGCAATATGTCGTTTGCAAACAATCTAATTTCAGATAGTAAACAATCAACAAATTTATTTATTAGAATAATGAATAGCAATGGTCCCAATATGCTAACCTGCGGCACTCCCATTTTTACTTCCACTTCTTTTGATACTGCATTTCCTACCCTAACTTTCTGTTTTCTACCTTTTAAAAATTCTTCCACCCAGCAAATCACTTTCTCATCCACTCCAATAGTTTTTACCTTATTTACTACCATTTTATGGCTCACTCTGTCAAATGCCTTTGACAGATCTAGTGCTACACTAGCAATTTGGCCTCCCTTGTCCATTTCAGCTGAAATATCTTGCATATATCCCACCAACTGAGATTCACATGAATATTCTTGCCTGAACCCATGTTACCTACTTGAAAACCACTTACGTTCCTTCTGGTATCCCGTCCCGACATCGCCGCATGCCCGGCAGAGGGCATGGATATCGACTTCATATAGACGGCGCTGGCATCGGAGCAACCAGCGCCACCACATCATAGTTTTCCGCCGCGGCCAATCGGAGCCGACCCGCCGCGCATATAAATAAAGCCCGCGCAGCTCCACTCCTCAGTTCAGTGTTCACTGCGCTTTCGGTACTCTCTCTTACTGTGAATCGCCTATCGGACTTCAGACAGTGCTCGTTCTTGGCTACGTTTTGGTATTCTCTTCGGACTCTGTGAACCTCACGCCGGACTCTGACAGTGCTCGTTCTTGGCTACGTCTTGGTACTCTCTTCGGACTCTGTGAACCTCACGCCGGACTCTGCCAGTGCGCGTTTTTTGGATTACGTTTCGGCCTGCTCCTGGGACTTGTTCGGGTTGCTCGTGACCGTCTCCGTGGACCGCCTTCTGACGTGTGACGTTCGGCCGTCGTAAGGACATAGCAATTGGCGACGAGGAAAAAGGTTATCAGCAGGCATCATGGATGTCGTGACTCGCATTCTGGAGCAACAACAACAGCAGACAGCGGTGCTACAGCAAACGCTCCAAGTAATACTCGAGAAAATGTTAGCACAGGAGGCTAAATCAGTCCAGGCCCAGGAAAATTCGCACATCCGGCCTCCAGCGTTTCCACCATTTAATGACGCCAAGGAAGACTGGGACACATATTTGCATCGGCTCAAACAGCATTTCTCGGCGTTCCAGGTGACGGACGATGCCTTACAGCGCTCGCTGTTTCTGTCGTGGGCATCACCCGACACTTTCTTCCTCCTGCGGAAACTGGCCCCATTATCCGATCCGGTCGCCCTCACATTCAAGGAAATGTGTACACTGCTAACAAGCTACTACTCGCAAAGATACCATGTGGTGGCCTCCCGCCTTGAGTTCCATCAGTATCACAAACAACCAGGACAATCATACCGGTCATGGGTGACGGATCTCCAAGGTCTTAGCCGCAAATGCGACTTCACTTGCTCAAACGCAGAGTGCAAGGCTTCATACGCAGACTCCCTGATCCGCGACGTCGTAGTGCAGTTAGCTCCAGACCCAGAGGTGCGCACAGCGGCACTGAAGCTGGATAACCCATCACTCGAGGACATTCTACGCATCGCGCACTCGCATGAAATTGCCCGGTCAGCGAACGAGCGCCTCATGGCACGCCCACAAGTAGCGGCGGTCAAAACGACACAACGCAACTCCCGCGTACGAGGCACACCCATGGCGCGCTCCAGACGCCAACAAAGCAGGACGCCATCGCTGTCCGACGTATCTATGACGTCCGAACCCCGAACCCCACCACGCCGACGGATCCAGAGGCCCCTGCCGTCTTGCCCACAGTGCTTCACTTCGCACTCACGGGCGGATTGCCCTGACCGTTGGGCACATTGCACACGCTGCGGTAAAGAGGGACACTTGCGGTCAGTCTGCCGAAACCGGGCACCTCGCCCCAGCCCGATGGCCCGCATGCAGCAAGAAACGGTCAATACACTACAGACCGCAGCTCATACTGGCGACCCGCTCTCACAGAAACTATTCTTAACTCTTAGAGTCGCCAACCAGGACATCCGTTTTCAAGTGGACACAGGGGCAACGGTCTCACTGATAAACCAAGCCACCTATGTCCGACTAGGCTCACCACCGTTGTCTCCACCTTCACGGCGTCTAGTATCGTACGGGGATAGAGACATTCCCCTGCGGGGTCAGTTCTCCATCACGGCCGCCTACAAACAAGTCACCAGACCAATCACCCTATTTGTGGTGGATCAGCCCTCGGCTACTAATATTTTTGGGTTAGACGCATTCAACATATTCGGATTCTCAATCGTGGACGAAGTCCAGGTCATATCGGACTCGGTCCCATTCCAGGACCTGGATGATCTCTGTACTCAGTTCGCACCCATCTTTACGCCAGACTTAGGGTGCGCCTCAGATTTCGAGGCTCACATCACCCTCCGGCCAGGCGCAGTACCTCGCTTTTGCCGTGCCAGACCTATTCCGGTCACCTTACGTCCAGCAGTAAAACAGGAGCTTGACCGGCTTCAAAAGATTGGAGTAATCGAACCTGTCAAATCCAGCGCATGGGCTACACCACTGGTCATCATCCGGAAACCCAATGGCACCCTCCGGTTATGTGGAGACTTTAAGGCTACTATCAACGCCCAGTCTCAAGTCGAGACGTATCCAATTCCACGACAAGAAGACCTTCTTACTAAACTTGCGGGCGGCGAATACTTCTCGAAGATTGACCTCACAGATGCATACTTGCAGCTTCCACTAGATGAGGAATCACAAAACATCGTCGTCATCAATACACCGTTTGGACTCTACAAATACAAGCGCCTCCCATTTGGTATCGCTTCTGCGCCGGCAATCTTCCAAAGATACTTGGAACAGCTGTTGCGGCACATCCCGGCATGCGCAAACTACCTGGACGATATCATTGTCACAGGAACCACTCGTCAGGAGCACCTACAAAACCTTCGCACTCTATTTGCAGCATTACAGGAGGCGGGGCTGCGGTGTCGCCTCGAGAAGTGTCGGTTTTTTCAAGAGGAAGTGGAATATCTCGGCCATTGGCTCAACAAAGAGGGAATTAGGCCAACAGACCGCAACGTGGCCGCCATAGACTCCCTACCCCGCCCAAAAAACCTGTCGGAACTACAAGCCTTCCTCGGGAAAATAAACTACTACTCAAAGTTTCTGCCACAAGCGGCACATATTTCGCAACCACTCAATCAGCTCCGAAAGAAGGGTGTTGCCTACAACTGGACCCCGTCTTGCCAACGAGCCTTCGACCAGTTAAAGCGCATGCTAAGGTCTGCTCCTTGTCTAACGCCGTTTTCCCCTACACGGCCCCTAGTCGTAGCAGCCGACGCCTCAGCATATGGAATCGGGGCGGTACTCGCACACAGGAATGAAGATGGCTCTGAACAACCGATAGCTTATGCCTCTAAGACATTGACGCCAGCACAATGCAACTACTCACAGATCGAGAAAGAGGCATTGGCAATAGTCTTCGCTATCAAGAAATTTCATGTATATCTATTTGGAACCAAGTTCTCCCTTATCACGGACCACAAACCGTTGGTGGCAATATTTGGACCCCGCTCCAGCCTCCCAGAGCGAACGGCCCAACGCCTCCAACGATGGGCGATGTTTCTGAGCGCTTATAATTACACAATCCAATATAAGCCAACAGCACAACACTCCAATGCCGATGCCCTATCACGCCTGCCTGCCGGCCCCGATCCGGAATTCGACCAACAAGAAGTGCTGTGTTTTCATATCGACACAGAGAGGAAGCAGACAGTGGACGGGTTCCCCGTTACAGCGGCCCGAATCGCCTCCGCCACCCACCGGGATCCAATCTTGCGCCAGGTCCTGCGCTATATCATCCATGGGTGGCCAACATACCTCACACGCAGAATGGACAACGAATTGAAGACATGGCGCCACATATCCCACAGACTCTCGGTCACAGACGACGTCATCCTTTTGGACGCAGAAAACGATACACATCGTGTGGTCATCCCAGCGGAATTGCGCTCACAAATCCTAAAGCTCCTGCATCGAGGACATTGGGGCATGTCCCGTATGAAGAATCTCGCAAGAAGACATGCTTATTGGCCAGGAATCAATCGAGACATTGAGAAGATGGTACGCAGCTGCACAGCCTGCGCCCAACATCAGGCAGCGCCACCACAAGCTTTCGCCCCCTGGCCCACTCCCCGCCAACCGTGGGACCGCATTCACCTTGACTTTGCAGGCCCATTTTTGGGAACCATGTGGCTACTTATAATTGATGCCTATTCAAAGTACCCGTACGTGGTTCGCATGGCATCCACGACGACGGAAGCTACACTAAATGCATTAAGCCAGGTTTTGGCCATCGAGGGGTTACCACGCACCCTCGTCTCTGACAATGGGCCCCAATTTACAGCAACCACATTCGAGGAATTCTGCGTGGCAAACGGCATCAAACACATCTTCAGTCCTCCATTCCATCCCGCCTCAAATGGCGAAGCAGAACGCCTCGTAAGGACGTTCAAACAACAAATGCTGAAAGAGGTACAGTCAGCTACGACGTCTTCCGCCCTCACCCTCTTTCTCAGCACGTACCGGACAACACCAATCAATGGTCGCAGCCCAGCAGAGCTGCTCCATGGGCGACAACCACGGACGTTGCTGCACCTCCTGGCACCATCACCGGCGGAGCCCCGATCCAGACCGTCCCATCGTTACACGCCAGGCAGCGCGGTCTGGGCACGCGCCTACGGAGGAAACGCCACTTGGATGCCAGCAACTGTAGTGGGGACACACGGACGGCGTGTCATCTCAGTACAAACGCCACACAGAATAGAACGCCGTCATCAAAACCAGCTGCGACCTCGCAGCACAACAGGCCCATCACCATCACAACAATATCGTGAAGAATACATTATACCACCTCCAGCGCCATTAGCGGAGGTCCCACAGCCACCCTCCCCACAACGACGATACCACTTGCGCCCAAGAAAACCAGCAGTGCCAGCCGAGAGTGACGTCGAAATGGACACACCTATCAACCCTCCACCAATCACATCGGCACCCACGTCACCTCGTCCTCAACCAGGGAGTACGTCGGCGCAAACCGAGAACGATGCGGCCGGGATACCACAGCCATTCCAGCCTCATCACCCCAAGCATCGTCGAGGGCGCTTCCGTCCGTACGCGCCCACTTCAGGGGGGAGGGATCTGGTATCCCGTCCCGACATCGCCGCATGCCCGGCAGAGGGCATGGATATCGACTTCATATAGACGGCGCTGGCATCGGAGCAACCAGCGCCACCACATCATAGTTTTCCGCCGCGGCCAATCGGAGCCGACCCGCCGCGCATATAAATAAAGCCCGCGCAGCTCCACTCCTCAGTTCAGTGTTCACTGCGCTTTCGGTACTCTCTCTTACTGTGAATCGCCTATCGGACTTCAGACAGTGCTCGTTCTTGGCTACGTTTTGGTACTTCTCTTCGGACTCTGTGAACCTCACGCCGGACTCTGCCAGTGCGCGTTTTTTGGATTACGTTTCGGCCTGCTCCTGGGACTTGTTCGGGTTGCTCGTGACCGTCTCCGTGGACCGCCTTCTGACGTGTGACGTTCGGCCGTCTTAAGGACATAGCATTCCTCACATATACAGGGTGTTTCAAAAAGGACTTTACAACTTTGAAAATTCATATAAATATTATGAAACAAGGTACAGAGCAGGTTTTGGTGTTGTTTTAAAGGAAAGCACTTCAAGTTTTTTTACCTTAAACTAAAGATTTTCTATGTGGCTTCGGTTGGTTATTCTGCAGACATCCCATCGGTAGTCGATTTCTTCCCAGACTCACACTAGCATTTCAGGTGTAACTTGCTCAGCAGCAGCGTAATTTCTTGCTCTAAGTTCAGGTAGAGTGGCCGGCAAAAGAGGTACGTACACCATATATTTTATGAAACCTCAGAAAAAAAACTAGCGGTGTCAGGTCTGGGGAACGGGGGGGGGGGCATGCAATTGGCGCATCCATTGACCTGAAAAGCGGTCATTGAGAAAATCCCGGATGTCAGTCAGATAATGTGGTGGTACGCCATCTTGCATAAAGAAAACATTTCGTTCTCGGTCATCCTCATCGATCTGTGCTATCAAAAATTGTTGCAACATATCAAGGTACACTATCCCATTGATGGTTCTCTCTTGGAAAAAAAAGGGGCCGTACATTTTCCTCCTGCTCAACGCACAAAAAACGTTCACTTTAGGGCTATCACGGACATGTTGCAATGTTTCAGGTGGATTTTCACTGCCCCAAATCCTACAGTTATGTATGTTAACCTTGCCACTTAAGTGAAAAGTTGACTCGTCAGAAAAGATTATGTTGTCCAAGAAATGTTCATCATCATCCACTCGTTTTAACATATCCACACAGAAGTTCCTACGTGCAATCTTATCTTATTCTTGTAAAAGTGAATATCGGTATGGTTTCAAATGCAAACATTTTCTCAGCACACGCCAAACCGTCGTATGTGGGACTTTCAGCTTTAGAGATGAACGCCGGGTCGATTTCGTAGGGCTGTTGACAAAACTTTTTCTCACTTGCTCAACGACCTCGTCAGATGTGCTTGGACGACCTGAGGATTTTTTATGTTTTGCTGAGCACCTTTTTCTACAAAACATCTATGCCACTCATAAATTGTAGGCCTACTAGGAGGATCTTTAGCGTACTTGGTACAAAAATTACGCTGAACTGTTGTCGCAGACTTCGATTCTTCAAACCAAAACACACAGCTAGCACGCTCGGATCCAGTGAAAGCAGCCATCTTTAACGTAACTGCTGCTAGCGGTTGTGCGGCGTGATTAGGCGCTAGCGGACTACGCGAGTCAAAACTTGAAGTGTCTTCCTTTAAAACAACACTAAAACCAGCTCTGTACCTTGTTTCATAAAATTTATATGAATTTTCAAAGTTGTAAAGTCCTTTTTGAAACACCCGTATTTCTGATGTGGTTGCATATCAATATTTCCAGTAATTTACTTACCCCCTCCTTTATGTACAGGTACTACTATCACGCTTTTCCAGTCCTGTGGTAAGTAGCAAGCATCCAGACTCAATTTAAATAATATTTCAAGATAAGGTACAATGTCACATCTGGCTATCTTTAATATATACGTAGTAATATTATGTACACCAGCCCCTTTGTTTTTTTCAGCTTTCTTATTTCCTTCATGATTTCCTCAGGATGGATTTTAAATTTTTTAGTATCTTCATTTCTATTTGTGTTGTTAAGCTCGTTCTCCGTATTAAACCCTCCGGTTTCTGATTCATTGTCCCTAATGCTGTCACTAAACCAGTTACTTAAAATCTCTAATTTTTTCAAATCCTCAGTAACTTCTTCTCCAGCCTTATCTATAAGCGTCTCTACACCTTCCCTTCCCCTTAGTTTCCTAATATAGCCATAGAAATTTCTAGATGCATCAGTCAATGGTCCACCTGCACTGCCAATACTCTTCAAAAACCCATCTTTAGCCACTTTCTTTGCTGTTATTAAGTCCTTGTGTAGTTTTAAATGTTCCCTACTACCCTGCTGTCTCTTAACTCTGATAAGTTCTCTTCTTACCAACCTCTTTAACCTCCTCACTTCCCCATTGCAGTACAAAGGTTCTCTACTTCTCTTTATTTTCTGTTTTGGAATAAATTTTTCTTTCCCCTTTCTCATTATTTCCTAGAACTCTTCCCACCTTAACTCTACTGTACTGCCTTCCTTCGATTTGCTGAATTGTTCTTTGAAAAATCCCTTCAAATGTGAAATCTGTGCCTTTTTATAATTGTTTCCCCCTTCAATTTTGGCTGCTGGTTCACTGAATCCTCTAATATCCATCAGAACTGCTTCATGATCACTTATTGCTTCCGTTACTTGACACCCCACAAGGTTATCATCTGGCTTTATTAGCAATATATATATAAAAATTTCACCTAGTGTATTGCTCTACCACTTGTGTAAATCCTCCTTCCCTTATTAAGGTATTTGCAAATCTCTGTTCCCTTGTGTTATTAATCTAATTTCCTTCCCAGTTTACACCTGGTAAATTTAAATTCCTACCAATAATGATCATTGTATTCTCACCTCTGAAATCTGAGTATGAATTTAATTTCTCCCCAAGAGCCTCATTTTCATCTGTCATTTTTCCTCTGCGGTTTGCAGCTGACACCCTGATTTTTTCTTCTTTATTACCCCAGAAATCTACCCCAAGTAACTCATGGTTATGATCTATAAACACCAGTGAACTGCGGTAGTTTTTGTTGACTAGTATGAAAACTCCTCCACCAATTGCTCCTCTATCTCTGTGGTACACTCTGTAACCATCAGGAAAAACTTCACTGTCTAGTACTTCTTTTAACCAACTCTCTACCCCAATTATTACTTGTTGTTCGTGTATCCCTATTAAGTTTGCAAATTGAATTACTTTGTTCATTATACTTCTACAGGTCACCATTAACACCCTTATTACCGGCTTTATTTTCGACATTTACCACCCCTTTCCCAGTTTTACCCCAGTCAGTTTTTTTTTTTTTTTTTTTTTTTTTTTTTTTTTTTTTTTTTTTCAGCAACTTCATCTATTTTCTTAACATCTGTGATTTTTCCCATCGTGGATCCGCAATCAGTATCACTTTGAGTTTTTATTTTTGTTCCTTCACCAGCAGTCCCCAACCTAATAAAGGCACAATCCTGACTCCATCATCACTGCAGATGGGCTCCCTCACTGCAGATTGGCTCCCTCACTGCTTTAGCTAACAACTCAGAAAGTACTCCCTTTCCCCTTCTACCTGTATTTAGGTGTAGGCCATGCCTAGTGAAACCCTACCTACCAATGGTGTTCACAGGCACAACCCCCAACACAGAACTAATGCCTTTCCCAGGTAGCACCTCCGTTCCCACATTTACCCGCCTCACAGCATAGTTCAGTTGTGGCTGGTCATGGCGACTTGGGACCTGCATGAGCTCCACCCTGGTATGCTGTGCCTCCTTCATCACCATCCTCAGGTCACTGTCTATACTATAACTTGCGTTTCTATCATTACTATTCCCCGCAACTCCCACTATCACTACTCTATTGTCTGTAGTGAAACTCCTGCGAAGTGAACCTATATCTCTATTACCTAACCTAATGTTGCACTAGGTTTGATAAAACTTGTGACCTGGTAACCTGTACCTATCTGATCCTGCAGAAGAGGACCTACACCTCTCCCACGGCTACTACCTAGCAGCAAATCCTTTTCTTCCTATTCTTACCTTGCACGTCCTTATTCCTAAAAGCCTGCTGCATCTTACCTCCTCCTCCTCCACAGGTCGAACCTCCACAGGCTGAACCCCCCCCCCCCCCCGGGTGAAACCACCAACCACCACAGGCCACACCTCCACAGGCTGAGCCTCCACAGGACAAGCTTCAATAACCCTGAACCTTTCAAGCAACTCTCTGATCGTTTCGCCCATCTCCCACATCCTATCATACCTGAGGCAAAGGGAACAAAATGATAGGAGATCCTCATTTATTTCCACCGTTTCCTCTTCCCCACATGCCCAGTGAAACCACTTCTTACACCAACTACAACCCAACCCCTTCGCAACGTACCTGCGACAGGCACCACAGTTTTCAGTTATGATTTTCCCAAATACTTCAAACACCTTCTAAGCAAACCTTAAATTTATTTGATAAAGTAGTCTAATAAAGTTTATACTATATTTGTAATGTTTTTATTAAATATGATAGGCATTGTACTCGACTAACTGTTGAATTTTTATATCTAATATGTAATTAGATTGAAGCTTTATGAATAATAACTAGGTAACAAAATACTCGAGAACCAATGAATAAAACTTACGCTAATGAATTTCGAAACAAACTTAAGATGGAAGGTCGATACTATTTAGTGCTAATGTGGATAATAACTAATTAGTTCATATAAAAAAAAGCTAAATAGTTTTTATTTTAGTGTATTAGATGGCAATTAAACATAATTATATTTCCAAGCAGAACAGGTTAATTACTATAACGTACATTTTTGTTTTCATAAATTTGATTGCGATATCGATAGTGGAACTTAGAATAACGATATTGTATTAACCTAATGTGAACAACTGGATTCTATTTATGAATACTTATGTTTATTATTTATAATTTTCAGTTGTTTTATTACTAATCCGGAACTAACTACCAAGCTTATGCTATATTTAATACAGTGAAACATGCAATAACTAGCAAAGTGATCCTAACAATGCGAACTTTAAAACTGTTATTTATGGAGTAATTTTAAATAATTCTTCTCATGTTCCTAACAACCTTCTTCCTTAGAGCCTTCTGGCTGGAAATACTGGACAACTTACAGTTGCTGCATAAACAGATTTTGGCCCTGGTGGATCTACATGTTTACAATCTGTGCAGATCCTTCCTTCCTTCATCAAAGCAGTGCTGCCATTTCTACGGATTTATCCATAGATCTACGGATTTTTATGAAAAGTTAGGATTTTCGGATTTTGTTTGAATATCTACGGATTTTAGACACCTTTTTTTATCATTTGTTGACTTTTCCTTATACTGGTGTTTCGTTAAACTTTGAGTGTATAGTGTTAATGCATTACAGAATTGTTATTAACTGTGAACGTTTTCTTGCAACCACTTGTGTGAACCAACGATTGAAATAAGGCTCATATTTTGTTTGGTTACAATTTTTATAGATCTTAAAAGACCGTACGCAAATCTAGCAGTGCACTCTTCATGCACGGTGACACGCTCGTTGGCACGGCTTACAAAGCAGTGGCTTCCGAGAAGGCATAACCGATATCCGAGAAACAAAGGGCTCGCAGTTTTCATTTCCTGTTACAGAAGATATGCTAAATTTAATGTAAACAAAGAAAATGAATGGTCACTAGGGAAAAATAAAAAAAACTACTAGGCATAGCAGCAGCAGTGATAAAAGTGACGATGTACAAAATATGTTCAGATATATTTCTTACTTTCAATGTAGAATATTATTTTTGTAATTTTAAAGACCTGGAAATAAAAATTCTTAATTTTGACTCTGTCGTCAATAATTATTGTTTCAGTTAGCGAGTTTGTACCAAATCTACGGAAATTTTAGCGGCTGTCTACGGACATTCAGAGCCAAGTGGCTGGCAGCACTGCATCAAAGTCATACCACACTTCCTTCAACACCTGTCCACAGTCTCCATTCTTTTATCTCCAGTCATCTTACTTGTCTCCATTGGTTTAAATTCCCCGTACACAAACAGCCCCTGCTGCCAGTGCCCCAGTGCTCAAGAACACTTCCGAGATATGTGAACCCTTAAACAATCTTTCGAGTACATCCTAGTTCACTTCATCCTGTCTAAAATCTTCTCCTTCAGTTGCCAAGTACATCATCAGATAAGCCCCACTGTCATGGGTACCAGCATGGCTCCATGCTGTGCCAATCTGTTTCTGGATCATGAAGATGAACATTTCCTTAACCACACCCCATTTAAATCCAGTTTGTGGTTTAGATACATAGATGATGTATTTATAATCTGGACTTGCTGAGAAAACTACCTCTTAGACTTCCTCAATTGTGATTCCACCCACTTCACATTGAGCTACAATCATATATATTATTTCTATAAGGTATTTTTTTTGTCACAAGCCTATATCTTCCTTCATACTTAACCAAAATCAATGAATGAGGTGTCATTTTAAAGCGTATGGTCTCTACTTAGGAACATCATATTTTAAGAAAGAAAGTTTTAGGATTTCGACCCTTAGAGGGCGAAAATGTCAATATTTCTAAAATGCTGTTTTCTGTGTTACAAGTCATTTATCTCCCTGGATACCTATCTGAAATCGTATGATGAAGTATCATTTTAAAGATTAAGATCTCCGCTTTAGTGACATCATATATTAAGTCAGAAATTTTTCGGAATTTGACCCTTAAAGGGCAAAAGGATCAATATTTATGCAATTCGCTTTTGTGTCACGAGCAATTTATCTCCCTTAATATCTAACCGATATAGATAAATGAGATATCATATTAAAGACTAAAGTCTCCGCCGTGGTAACATTATATTTTAAGAAAGGAATTTTTCGTAATTCGTCCCTTAAAGGGCAAAAATGTCAATTTTTCTAAAATGCGTTTTTTGTATCCCGAGCCATTTATCTCCCTGGATATCTAACCAAAATCAATAAATGAAGTAGGATTGTAAGGAGTAATGTCTCAGCTTTGTGATATCATATGTTAAGAATGAATGTTTTTGGAATTCAACCATTAAAGGGAAAAGGTATAAATTTTTCTATAACGCATTTTTGTGTCACGAGCGATTTATCTCCCTTAATATCTAACCGATATAGATAAAGTGGTATCATATTAAAGAATAAGGTCTCCGCCATGGTAACATTATATTTTAAGAAAGGAGGTTTTTGTAATTCGACCCTTAAAGGGCAAAAATATCAATATTTCTAAAATACGTTTTATGTCTTTCCAGCCTTTTATCTCCATGGATTTCTAACCAAAATCGATAAATGAAGTAGGAGTATGAAGAGTAATGACTCAGCTTTGATGACATCATATTCAACCTAACTTTTCATCGCATTTTTTTCGCGAAATTTTCGCACGGGTCGTGTAGTCACATATATTCCAACAATATCTACATGCCGACAGTTCTCACCAAACTTCCATTCCTTATGGTCTTGTCAACCACTGAAGATGGAGTTGTTACAATAGATAATCCCATCACAGAGCCTCATTTCCTGATGTTACACTACTAATCTTGTGTAAAATCAAATACCTCATGCTACCACCCACCTCCACACAACTAATCACATCCTACACTTCAAAGAACCAGATCTCTCTGGGTTCTAACACCTAACCAGATCCTGCAATGTGGGCATAATTTGTTGCATTTGTTTCCTGAAATGTGCACCTTTCTCCCAAAAATCTTACCCACAGCCTGCACAGGTTTAAGCAGACCACCCAATATTAAGAAAAATTTTGGTCTACAAATGCTCTCCTTTGGATTCTTCTAAACAGCTACAAAGATCCTTTCTGTGCAATAGATCTCACTGCATAAAGTGCATTGTGCATCTGGCTACTACAGCCTATCCCAATCCCTTTCATATCATTGGACATGGTATACACACATACACCTCAAGGCACCTCATATACCAACTAATCTGCGTCCAATGCACTAATTCTTGTATAGGCTTCACCACCAACCAGCTTTCAACCAAAATGAATTATTACATGTAAACTGTCTACCAATGTAGACCATTCAGTGGAAACCTTTGTCAGTCTCCAAATCTTTCACAATCTAAACAACTGGGAAACGTTAATTTTTACAACTTAATTTTGAAATTAGATAAAATTATTTTTTTTGTATAAATTTTAGAATGGAGCAGGAGTTGCCAACGAGTTAAATCCCCAGTTTTTCTTTAAACGCATCTTTATTATCTACAAACTGTTTTATTATTTTAAGAAGTTTATTAAACAGGTGTATCCCAGATTAATTAAGACCTGTATGTACTAATGACAGTGATGTTTATATAGTGTATAAATTATTTTTGTTTCTTGTATTAAAATTGTATAGCTGTAAATATGATGTAAATAAGTTTAAAGGTTCTGTGACGAAGTACATGATTGAATGCATATAACGAGTTATCATTCTAAGAATTAAAGAGTTATCTGCAAGAAGTTCTTGGGTTTACCCTACACAGCATCCTAGTAGCTCTTTTCTCTACTAATAAAAAATTTTTAGTC
This sequence comes from Vandiemenella viatica, assembly GCA_031002005.1. Taxonomy (NCBI): domain Eukaryota; kingdom Metazoa; phylum Arthropoda; class Insecta; order Orthoptera; family Morabidae; genus Vandiemenella; species Vandiemenella viatica. Next base: position 345,927,772 of record JARYHS010008074.1, read on the forward strand.
TCAGTACAGTACACCTGTTTTGTTAATTCAAGATTTGCTGTTGGAGAAAGTGTTTTTATTGCTAAGGTCGCTCTACTTACCTTCTGCAGTAGTGATCTGATATGTTCTTGCCAACTTGAGTTTCTCATCTATTTGAATGCAGCCAAGGAATTTTTACACTCTTTGTTTCCAAAGTTATGCTGTTCTTATAGTTTATATGTAAATCCTGCTGCACATATTTTTTTTAAAACCTAATACTAGGTCTCAAAATTTAATTTTATTGAGTTTGTCTTAAACCAGTTTGCTCCTTCACTAAGTACTAAATTAAATTCTAGATTACTGTTTGGTGGTTTTATTATTATTTACAGTCAGATTAGTGTCATCTGCAAATTAACCAGCAGGCTCTTGCACTCAAGCTCCGATATCCCGTAATTACCCACCAATTTAGTTCATAAACAACTTTTGCATGCCTTATAACAACCCACTCAACCTACAAACCATCCCAAACCATCAATAACCAACCACAGCTCAGTTCTGGTCACCCATTACTTTCCAGGCCTGAGAACAATTAACGAGTCCTTCGACAAGGTTATGATTTCCATTGAGTCTGCCCAGAAATGAGAATACTCCTCCAAAAAATCCCCCATCACCCACCTGCAACCTGCTTCTGAAGACCTCCAAAGCTCAGCTAACTTCTAGTCCATAAATGTGGGCCTCTCTGTCTTATCAGATCCTGCTCCAAATTATGCATCATGCCTCCAACACCTTCACTAACCCAGTAACTAGAAAAAGTTTCCCCATCACATGACTTGCAACATGCGAATTCTCCCATCCAACTAACCTGCAACCATTGCCCAGCCTCATACATAGATTATGTCATGAATTCACTGGGCATCAGAATGAACAGACACATCCAAATGGTATTCACCAAGAACTCCGACCGCCCAGTATTTTGTCATGCCTCCACATATGATTCCAACAATTTAAATTTTTTGCTTCACTGTCCATGCCATCAGAGTCCTCTCAGATAGAACCAGCATCTCTGAACTCAGAAGGTGGAATCCGTATTAGCATTATAAACTGGACTCCAGACAACTGCCCGTTCTTGATTTAAAATAACACCCAGTGGTCTACCTTCTTTTCCACCCATTCCCCACAATCTTTCTCTCTTCCCGCATCAACCACCACTCACCACGAATGATCTCTCAGTAGTGTGTATTATATATATTTTTTAATTGTTTACACATGTTTTATATTCATTTAAAATAAAATTTTACTTGTTAAAATTTTCTGACAACTTATTCTGCTTGTATGTGAATTGTTCCTGTGATACATTTCACAATTTACGGATTTTGCCTTTCAACTCCCCCCAAAATTTCCTGCCATGTTAATTTTTCCCGCCACAAGCTGCTAGCCAACAGTCTGTGCCTCCAGTTAGCTGCCAGCCTCAATCAGCCAGCTACCTCTGTTGTTGAAGAAGGGATATGAGCCCGAAAATTTCAATGCTCTATGGTACATGTTTTTCTGTGTTTCATCGCCACAGCAGTCTTCTTCTTTGGTATATAAGCTGTCTTGTGTTGTGGGTGGCTTGGCTGTTGAAAGAGAAGGGCCACAAATACCAATCCCTTTCTTTGTTCCTATAACAGCCACTTTCTAAATTTACTTGGACCCACTCCCTCACAATATTAACTTCCCTGAAAAAAAATCCTCCAACTGAAAAATTATAAATCAACATATCTTCAACAATGCCTTCATTTTGACAGTTATCATCAACCTTTCTACATCAAATGCCTTGCCATCCAAGATATATATAGTTTTTTAATGAGCCTGCTTCCAAAACTCTTACATTGTATTCTAATAAAAAAAAATTTTTTTAAAAAAAACAGAACCTGTACCCAAAATTCTTATATGGTTCTTTAACAAAAATTTCAAGAACTGTACACAAACAAATATCCAGTTCTATTATTCACACAACCTTAAACTCGTGTCATGTATCATTTAAATATCAAGTTCTTTATTCCTCACCCTGTTCTCAAATGTGTGAATGAGTTACTTCATAGTGCATGCAGCATGCTATATTTTTACTTAGAAATATGACTTTGTGTTTGTAAAATCCTCCCTATTGCATCCCACATCTGGTTTAACAAACTGCCTACAAATAAATTTCCTACTCCAAAAATATGACTGGTTAGTCCTGCCTAAAGTATCCTGTAGCTCCATCCTTAGTAACTGAGCTTGTTTCATGTAGCATACTGTAAGCTGTAATGACTATCGTCCCCTGCCAGCTCCCATTACTAGAGTGATATCATAACTTCTTAAAATTAATAGCAGTCATCGTCTTTCTTTTGGCTTGCCTCCATCTGTATACCGCAATATATATGCACTTTCCCTCCATGTATTTTACTCTCTTCCTTCCATCTCCTGCTTTAATTAATTATTTATCTGTAATACACCTGCACCCTTCCTCCTCCTTCCCATCCTACCTCTTCCCATCTTACTGGTTTTGTTAAGCTACCTTGAGTAATCATTCACCTTAACTCATTCATGTAAGTGATTGATGAGGCTACTCACAGTAGACTTTCTAACTTTTTTAAAGTAATTATGAATCTTCATCTGTTGTAAAAAAGGCAAACAAACAACAAAAGAGAAAAAGCAACTACTCATATATATGAGGGTTGCCTTTTAAGTTTTTACAATCAAACAATAGGTGGCATTAATGAGTTGTGGCACCACTGTATTTGTGAACAATGACGTTTGTTATTGTGAAGCCAGTGGCAATTTAGAAATTGACTGAGTAAGTTGTTGATAGTGAACGTTTAAAAGAAGCAAGTTTGTGCAAAAATGGATATCACCCGTGAAGGCTTACATTGGATGATTTTTTATGATTTTAAAAAAGGCCTTACTCAACAACAATGCATAGAGTTGCTTCGTGCAACTTTTGGTAATGAAGCACCATCAGAGAAGACTGTTTACAATTGGTTTGCAGAATTTTGTCATGGTCGTGCGTCCGTCAGTGATGAATGTCAAGAAGGTCGACCAAAATCAGTTGTCATTCCTAGAAATATTGATGCTGTGCGCAACATGATCAAAGAAGATCGGCATGTGACTTACAGACAGTTAGAGGCATCTCTTAGGATATCGCAGACTGCAATACAATCGATTTTGCATGAACATTTAGGTGTGAGAAAGATATGTTCCAGTTGGATTCTGCATAATTTGACCGAAACGCAGAAAAAGGGTCATGTTGAATGGTGTCAGGAAATGTTGAAAAAATTCGACCGAGGACGTTAAAAATCTGTATACAACATTGTTACAGGAGACGAAACTTGGATATATTCCTATGAACCTGAAAGCAAACAACAGTCTACTGTTTGGGTGTTTGACGATGAACCCAATTCCACTAAAGTTGTTCGTTCATGGAGCACTTCCAAGAAAATGATCACTTGTTTCTTCGGTTGTACTGGAGTGGACACATCGCATCTATTCCATTAGAGGATTGAAGAACTGTTAATGCCGAATGGTATACAACTGTTTGTTTCCAACGGTCTTCGATGAAATAAGTAAAATGAACAAAAAACGTCGAATCATTCCCTTAAAGCATGTCAAACAACTAAATATTTGATGGAGAAAAACATCAAATTAATGTCTCATTGCCCGTATTCACCCAATTTATCGCCTAATGACTTTTTCTTGTTCCCCACTGTCAAACAAAAGATGCGCGGACAGCGATTTTCATCACGTCAAGAAGCTGTTGAAGACTTTCAAAACCATGTTTGTGAAATGTCAGATTCACAGTGGAAAAAATGTTTCCAGAATTGGTTTGAACGTATACAAAAATGTATAGACCTTAAGGGATATTTTTAAAAGCAATAAAACACTTTGTTTCGAACTTGTTCGTTTCTGTTCACTTTTTGTAAAAACTTAAAAGGCAACCCTTGTACAAAGCTCTATTGAGTTGCCAGTGTAAATAGCTAGCCAACAATAATGTTCAAACAACTTCTCAAGTATTATCATATGATTAATGCAAAAACATAAAATTAATTTGTCTTTATTGACTTGGTAATTGCTTAAAATACTGGACAGGTTATCTGTAAGCTATAGTCTGCCATAAGTGCATTATAGACACAACTAACAAAAAATTAGGTGTTGTCAATTGTATGCTTCAGACATCACAATGCTCTGGATCCATTTGCATTATAGGGGACTGTTCTGAGTGGGTAAAAGCAAATGAGTGAATTTTGTCCTTTCATGTTTGCTAGAAGTTGTTGCATGATGGATTTAATTAGCTGGTGCTGTCATGGTGTAGCATGTTACTGTTTTCATAATGAGTTGAGAGCTCAACTAATAAATCATTTTTCTGCACAATATGCAAATAGAAACTTTTGATTAAATGAAGCTTAGCTTCTGTAGTACTGGATTGCAATGTTTATACATTTTTTCAAGGGTGGATCCAGGATTTTGGTTTGGGATGGGAGTGAGTGGATTTTGGTTTGGGGGGGGGGGGCTTGGCTCGAGTGAATTTTGGTTTGGGGGGGGGGGCCCTTGAGTTGGGCAAAGGGTAGTATTTATAGTCTCCTCGGGCCTCGAATCCGTAGAGCTATTAAACAAAACACAAAAGGTCTCCAAAATTACAATGTCAGAGGTGGACCTAGATACTTTTTTTGAGGGGGGCTTGAGCCCCCTATTCCCTCCCCCTGGATCTGCCCCTGCAATTATTAGCAGATTTGAACATCATTGAGATTAAACTATCGCCATCCCTCACTCAGGAAAAGATTTATAGTTCTCATAGAAAGGATTTGTTGCTTGATAATGGTTGAAAAGTTACTCCAAACACATGTTTTTGAATTTGTCTTGTTTAATCTGGTACTATGCCTTATTACACTTTATTATTAAAGCAACGGACTTCAAATCCACAATAAGACTGCAGATTGAAACTCAAAACAGTACACCAACTGATCACTTCGTACATACAACACACATTCTAATGTCCCTAATTAATTAACAATGAGGCCTTCCTGACTCTGATTCATCTTTATCCTCTTGAGTTTTTTACTTATACAAGGCAAAATCCAGCGACTGCCTAGTAACTATCCCCACTACTTGTAACTTGCACGCAAACACCTCCTAATCAATCGATATTTTTTAAAACATTGAAGTAGCCATGAGGTCTACCTTTCTTCTTGCTCACTTCAGCCAGTCACAAACGTTCCTCTGATCAAGTGTTCTCCCTTGTCCCTAATTTTCATATGTAATTTGTATTGCAAAGATTCTTATTTTCCTATGTTAGTCGTTTCATCAAACTCTCTGAACCATATCGATCTACATCACTCTTATTAACCTCTCCTTTCTAGCTCATTAATTTCTCAGTTTGATCACCATCTGGACAAAAACAATTTATCATTTAGGATTTCCTTAGCTGAAGTTTCAACTGTTACAGTGCTTAGTATATTTCACTTCCAACAATGATCGTACCTTTCATCAGTGAGCTAAAATCAGTTTTTAGAACAGTTGAACAGCTTGTCCTGACTTTACTGCTGGTATCTTGGCAGCTATGCCTGCTGCCTCCTTTTCTCTGTTTCCATATAGCTGGGAGCCCAGTAGAAAATGAGCTCCTACCCCAGGATTAAGGGAATAGAATGCGTCATTTATGTCCCAGATTCAATGAGCTGTTGAGTACATGTTTTCCACCACGTAAATGAAAATTAGGGAATTGCAACAAACACTTAACTTCAAATTTCAGTAAATCGTCATTTGTCATTATGACTCTAAATAGCATAACATTGCATATGCTGTTCAAATGAAGGCTTTACATCACTCGAAGAAATACTACAGAATGTTCAGCCACGTCAGTTGATTTAGGCTCTTAAGTCTATAACAGGGTACAGGAGTGATGCTGTGGGTGATAGTGATTGGAACCCTTATTTGATTTCAGCGTTTAGATTTTGGGTTTTATAGAAAAAAAGAGAGTGATGTGGGTTTAAACTATCAAGAAAGATAAATATTGTCAGTAATACAGTTTTCTTTATCGTTACAAGTCAAAATTATTTCCATTCGTAAATACAAAAATTCCTCAACAATAAGCTCTTTTATATTTTATTTATCAAAAGCTTTCTAAAAGGCTGGAATAATGAACGATCTTTTTTAAGTGGTTTTGAAATAGTTTTGTGTGTTTCGAAAACTTTACATGTTATTTAAATAACTTAGCATACTGTATATCTCTGCATGGAAACACATATGTATCACCCAATTACTGTAAATTGGAATCTACCTTTAATTGTTAGGTTTCCATTAAAAAATGTTTGGTAAAATATCAGATTTCAGAGGCATCTGGTTTTATGCTTTTAATTTTTTTGTTTATCAAAATCTGTCATTATTTTAGTAATGTTACTAAACTTAATAATTCAAAGAAGGCAGTCTGTGCACCAGTATTCCTAGTCAAATCTTTTGATATTAGCACTACACAGCAAAACATTAATTCACGTTATTACTGTTTCGAGAAGCTATCTGTATTTTCATTTCATAATAATAATAGTACAGACAGTGGATACTAAAGCTGATGCAGATTTCAAAGCTCTGGCAGAAAGCAAAGATCATTGCCATACGAAAGCCTGGGAAGGTCTTAACTGACTCAAAATTTGTTGGGCATATTTCGCTCTTATTCCTGTCTATAAAGCATTAGAGAGAATGATCCTCAATCATATCTCAGAACATGTACACCAGATTATCTATAAAGCACAACTCAGTTTTCTACCAGTAGGATGCTGTGAACAAATCCTAGACTTCACCCAGCATAAAGAAGACAGATACGAATGAGGACAGATCACAGGCACCGCATTTATCGGCCTTACATCTGCTTATGATGTGACCAATCATAAGAAACTGATAAAAAAATATATAACATCATGATGGACTTCCAACTGGCAAAATTTATCCAATGCCTGTTACAGAACAGGTGATTATTTGTTTCACTAAAGGCAAAAAGAAGCCAATGGCAAAATGAGAAAAATGACCTTCCACAACTCATGCACCATTGATGTACAACATGTACACCAATGGTTGCTGACCAGTTTGAACACTCACTCCTTTATGTAAATAGATGATGCCCAAAGTAATACATTCAAAGAGGTGGAAATTTAGCTGATAGCAGTGCTTGGTGACCTAAGCAACTAAGCTATCTATAGCAACCTGAAGCCAAATCCTGCAAAACACAGGTCTGCACCTTCGATCTGTGTAACAGAGAGGCTGCAGGGAACTCAACATCAAAATACCTGAAAGTTAAAGTTGACCATACCCTCACCTTCAATTATCATTCTGAGGCCACAAAGCTGAAAGTGTGTGCTTGGAATCATATTATATTTGGAAATTGCAGATGTGAAGCACAGCCAACGCGGTGACTGCCAGCTTTCGTCAGCCTGTAGACACCGGACACCTGATGAAGACAGCCGAGCTGGTTGTCGAAACGTTGTGTTTCCAAAACACCATCCGGCTGCACACCCGTGAAGACTACATTGCTTCAGTACGCCGGGAAAGTCTCCACGCACACACAGCCAACAGTTGTCTGCACATCTCCTCTATCACTATGCTTCTGTGCTGTGGAATATGTAGTTTGACGAAAGGTAAATGTTGCCCCAAACAAGATAGGATGCATCATAACAGGCTGTCTTCATCCTACTCCCATACAATAGTTCCTCTAAACATCAGAAAGAGGAGAGTTGCAGAGACTGAAAGGTGAAAATGGGAGGCAGAACCCAGGCATCCAATTTTTGGACAAAAATTCCAACAAGTGAGGCTTAAATCAAGAAATAGCCACTTGCATACAATGACACCAACTTCTTTATCCTCTAAAAAATGCCAAATAGAATTTTGGAAAAATTAGTCTATCATCTTCTGTACATGACTTTGAAAGCCCTAAACAGATTTAAAATTAGTATATCTCGATACAAAGAAGACCTGATGAAATGGGGTTACATCCAAAAGGACGAGCTCTATGAATGAGGCAAAGTGCAGGAACCACTACACCTGCAAGAAACTCTATGAACCCTGTACAATCAACAACTTGTTCACAGCAAGTTACAAAGTTATCCAGGCTGTTGCGTATTTAGCCTCTTTTGAAATATGAATTGCTAGCAATCTTGGACCATATGATACAGAACTGTTCAATTGGGTATTTGACTACTTCTTGAAAATGGTTTTAAATTGTTTATTGGTACATCTTATTCCCCTAGTGAAGAGATTTTCTGACGAAAGTGCATTATTTTGCGTAAAATTCAAATTTAAAATTTAAAGAATTTAAAACCCCGCCATAACGCTCCTTCGCTGCCTGGCGCGTGCAACGACAGTCGTGACGTCACACGTCTGTAAACGCTGCCGCTGCGAATGGAGTGTTTCCTATTACCCAAGTTTTCAACTATTTTTATTGTTTGTTGCTGGTTATTTCTTGTTATTAATTAAAGTTCGTTTTGAATATAAAATCGAAAACAATTTGTAAAGGTCTACAGCGGAAAAATGTTGAAAGTAGACGCCTTATTTGTGGGGCTAGCTACAGAAACAACCACTGAGTTTCATTCTGTGAAGCTTAAAAATGTAACAACTTCAATTTGATATTGTGACAAAGTCACGATTTTCTGTGAAGCTCATTTACACCGCAATTTCATAGAGTTAAATGTAATGCGTTGTTTAAGGTGAGAATTATTAGGGTTAGGGTCCTAAGGTTCGATCCTTGCTTCGGAGTATGTTCAATTTGTTTTCTTTTGTCATTTTCTTTGGATACTAGTTGCTGTTGGTTGCATCGCATTATCATTTTTTTCCCCAGAAAATCCACCAAAACATCAATTTAATTTTTCTTTTTTCTCAAGGCTTCACAACTTTTTGGATAACAAGCGAATTATAACCATTTGAAATAACCAAAGAAGATTTCAAAAAAGAAATTGTACGTTACTTGTACACCAAAAAACAGAGGTTTTTTTGTTTAAAAAAATTACTTGCACATTAAAAGTAAATACCGCCTAATAGACGCAGTAATGTCAGGAAGGTAACCTCCAGTTGTATCGTCCACGTGAAAATTCCAACGAAAAGGACACGAAGCGTTCCGGAACTGTTGCAAGATTAGCATGAAATTTCTACAAGTGATGTCACTTCTAAAACAAATTCGATAATTCACCGCCGTGCACCTGTATTTTTTGCATGATATTCTCTCTCTGGTAAGTTTAAAAATTAAAAGTTTTCATCAATGGGAGTAATTTGTTTCAAACACTTGCATGACGCTTAGCAGCTATTATGAATTCTTCGAATAAAAGCATGGTAGTACAAAAAAACAGCAAACAAAAACGGAAAAAAATGCACGCAAAAAATATTATCCCATCCAAGGTTCAAACGTAGGACGTTCTGAATTCCATTACCACTCTTCAATCACGCAGCTATCCGGACACTACTACTTAATTGCTTCTCTTGATGTTAATAGTAAACACTTCACAGTTTCTTCGTGTGAGATGAAATGAAACGAGATAGGTAAACGAATAAACAAACAAATTCAGTTTTATTGACAAAAAATATCATTTATCTATAATCTTTAATCTGCAATTAAGAAAAATGGCCCACAACATCCAATTGTTCCGAACGTGGTGAGTGAGCAGTTAACGCTCTGGCCTCGCATTCGGGAGGACGGCACAAAGTGTGATATTTTCTAAATCTAAACCAGCGGTCGGCAACGCGCGGCCCGCGGGCCGCATGCGGCCCGTGGCCTCTCTATTTGCGGCCCGTGTCCGTCTTATAAAAATCATATCGAAAGCCCATATTATAAAATATAAATGCATAAAAGAGTGAACGCGATCTAACAGCGCAGCGAATGAACTACGCGAACAGAGCGGGACAAGTGCGAGCGGGAACGATTCCCCCACTCTCTCCTATGATTGAAACAATAGGTCAGCGTTGACAATAATCTTCTCTCGCTCGCCCGCCGTCCGTCCGCGCTGGCTGTGTCATTGAGTGAAACAATGAGGAGGGTCATGGGAGTGTACAGGGCATATACTGGCGATGAGGCTGGAAATATATTGCAATAGGTATGAAAAGTAGTGCATGGAAGGGAAAAGATGACCATGACCACAAGCTGGCACTCGATTTCAGGCACAAGGGTGTGGGAAGATTCTCTTAGGTAAGGGTGTCAGGGATTGGAATGAGTTATCAAGAGAAATGATGAAAAATTACCGAAAACTTTGAAAGAATTTAAAGATAAAATTTGTAGAGGGCAAATGTAGGTGGGTGCAGGATAAGGGGAAGATGGGTGTGTAGGGAAATTTCCACCGGAGCCTGTGCTACATTGCAATTAAATTAAAAATTAAATTAACAAGTTATTTCATGTGTGCACGCCACCGCCGCGGCCCTGTACCTACGATTTAGTTATTGTTCTGTAACCTACGAATACCTACTATTTTGTTTACACTTCGGCAAGTGTGAGATATTGATAGTTGATACGATTCCATAAAGAAATTAAGTGACATGTTTTCAACACGGCTTTTATTCTTATATCGTGTATTTGGCATTGTTGGTTATAAGTTTTACTGATAGCTACAAAAAAAAGGAAGTTAATTGAAGAAAATTGAGTTTTTAACGATGCGTGGACAGATTTATACATTTGTATTAATTGCAATGGAAAGCCGCAAAGCTTAATATGCCAAAAAACCCTTGCTACACAAAAAGAATATAACGTCAAACATCACTATGATCAGTGGCGTAGCAAGCGTGGGTGACACCCCTTGAAAATTTAAAATTAAGTAACATATAATATCTTGTAAGTGTAAAATATCATATTAATAAAATATAATTAAATAAAAATTTATTGTTATTAAAAATTATAGTTAATAAAATTGTAATATTAACTTCATTTAAAAAAACACAATAAACTAAAAACAATCTTCTCTTTTAGCTTTAACAGCTGCAAACTCGTAAATCAAATCAAAATTATCAATTTTAGTTACTTCATGTTCAATAGTCAATATGGCAAGATTTTAGCCAAGTGTTGCTCACCGGTGATCGAAAGTGGTTTTAGAGAGGCCTCTGAAGATCGGGCCTCAGTCCGACACCCGTCCGCCATTGGATTGGTTTATGTTTTGACGGTGCGGATCAGTATCGGCCTGCTAGATGTGGAGAAGCGCATCGAGAGAGTTCGGAAATTTACTTTCCCGTACGACTAAATGTTGTTTTCATGTTATTATTTACCTTAAAAAAATTTTTTTTCATCAATGTTCATCAGATGTTCGTAAAATGTAGGAAGAGTCCTAGCATCTTCGCATTAAAAAAATCAGAGCTTTGCCAGAGTTGAAGACCAATTTTACGACCCACAAAAATTACAGCCGAAATCAGCATTTGTAACCGAACCTCCCACACCCGAATCGCATGCCGTAACCAGACGCAAGACTAATCTAGAAGTACTGAAAAGTATGTATTCAAACACATAAAAGTGGATTCGTGTCTTTTGATAACAAAAATATATGGTTTAGAAAACGAGTATGTTTATTTCATCATGTTTGAAAACTTATTCATCACACCTATATTCGGACTGGTGACTCAAATGATTTCTGCGTGTGATTTGGAAACTGAAGGTCCCGGTTCAAATCCCGATCTCGACTGTAATTTTTGCGGGCCTTAAAATTGACCTTTACCAATGGCAAAGCTTTTATCTTTTAATGCGAAGGACGCTCGGTGGTTTGAATTTCACGTTAATCTGTAGGTCTTCTTTTCAAGATAGGTGACTACGATATAGGCGCAATGAGACTTTCTAAATAAGAAACTCTGTGGCTAAAACATTGGGATAACATGAAATTATTATTTAACTATACAAAATCTTTATGACTTATATTTAAATTAAAATATGTTATAATCTCGTTCTTCACTAACAAAAAGTATTGAGTGAATCGAAAAGAACCTCAGACAAAACAACACGTCAAGTGCGAGTGATTGACATTTCATTGATATTGCGTTGATACTGTTAATACTGCGCTGGTATACTATTTTTGTACATAAAATATCAACCAGTTAGGTGATTACGTGAGTCAGATAAAAAAGTATTTTAATGTACATTCGTACCAAAACGGTGCAGAATAAAATACAGTACTCTATAATAAAGTAGGGTGTCAAACCTACCTGTCATCCCCAACACTGATTCCCTGAAACAATCACTTGTTAACGTTAAAGGAGACTAAAGACGGGGTAGGAACATGGGTGAGCTATGGAAAAGTTTGGACGCGAGGGGGCGAGCCGTCACTCAGGCCGGCTGTCGTTGCGGTTACGGTACAGGCCAGTATTGGCAAAGTGCAGTTCGACCTTTACACTTAGCAACTGATACACAAACTGGTGAAAATTAAAATCCCAGCACCCAGACGGTGCTATACGTGATAAACGAATGGAATTTGGCCCCAAGTATTGAGGTGGTGGTTAGGTTGGCAAGCATGTGGGCGCATGGTTATAATTGTCTCAGTCTTGTTTATTACAATAAATACCTAATACAATACAACTTTACACAACAATATCAACAACTTCAAACATAAGATTTCCACACTATATCATGTAATAAGCTTAATTACCAATCGGTTACTTAAAATTCCCCCAAGATATACTTATATTAAATAACCACAATACTAGTTGGCCTTAATGATCCATGATGGCCCAAGAGTCCAAGGATTTACACACTTAAATTTACTTATGTCTAAACAACAATTTAATAATGGTAGAATATCCGGTGCTATAAGTTCCTAAACAGGATTTCCAAAGATCGAGCTTCTCAAGGCACTTATATCAGTTGAGCTCAACCAACACTGGTCTGTTTTAATGTCTCAGCACCCCTCAAGGGTACAGACCAACATATATACACTGTTTCCCTCTTGTGAAGGAACAGCCATTAGTGACCTAGATTGTCCCACGCAAGCACGAACACCAAACAGAAAATCTCCAATTGCACCGAGGAAGCAGAAAATACAACGAAGTTGAATTGTCTGAATACCACGAACTCTCTAACAGTCTATCCACTCGTGGAACATGAAGGCACAGGTTGCTCCGGAAGGTGCCAAAGCGCACACTTTACGAGGACACCCCAAACTGCCATATAGTCTGGGCACGTGAGGCGACGACACAGTTTACGGCCACTCAGAACTGCTTGTCAGACCAGGCACCGTCAATAACCCCTCGTCGACGGCCAAGTATCACGTTGCTCCGCCTAACTGCTGCCCGTGCATGGAGCACGTCGCGTTCTTCAACTGCCGCTTCCGACACCGCCACTTCCTCCTCAGACTGTTCACTTCCTAGCCGAGACTGCCCGCAGAGACTGACCTCTTTCCCGCGCCCGGCGATGGAGGCCCAACTGTCGGTATTGGTACTGGTACTGCTAACGCTTCACTTTTCACTCTTCTTACTGCCTCTGGTACTGATACACTGACGGACCGAGCGGCCCCATTAACTGCCTCCCTGGGCGCCCGCTGCCCGTCCGGGCCTTACGCTTCCCGACGACCCAGGGAGGTACGCCGCCTCCGACAGTCAACGGAGCTCCGACACTCCTTCCTCACTGGATATCGCACTGGCCCTCACTGGTACACTGCCGGACGGAGCGGCCCCATTAACTGCCTCACTGGGCGCCCGCTGCCCGTCCGGGCCTTACGCTTCCCGACGACCCAGGGAGGTACGCCGCCTCCGACAGTCAACGGAGCTCCGACACTCCTTCCTCACTGGATATCGCACTGGCCCTCACTGGTACACTGCCGGACGGAGCGGCCCCATTAACGGCCTCACTGGGCGCCCGCTGCCCGTCCGGGCCTTACGCTTCCCGACGACCCAGGGAGGTACGCCGCCTCCGACAGTCCACGGCAGCTCCGACACTCTCTGCAGCACTGACGTTACTTGACTGCTTATCCGACTGGGTATCCAACTGGTACTGGCCGGCCGGCCTGCCTTGACATCATAACTGGGATAACCTGGGTCCCAGATTGTGGGGAAGTTTTTGCGCTTGTGCGCATCGCCTTCCATATTACTTTGTGGTTGTCCTGAGAGTGTGTGTCCTGTCGGGGTTTGTCAATACCCGGTATTTTATTTCATAGTTTGGGTTTGATCATTTCTTTACTGGTGGTCCAGGAGTTTTCTTGGCCATCTGAGAGAGTTGTCGTAAATCGGTTCAGCCTCCCAGAGCTGTTATCAGAGGGTTGGTAGACTTTTGGCTTGCATTGTAGAACTGGGCTGCCAACTTACGTATCTTTGGCGAAGTCGTGGTAGTCCACTTATTCTGGTGGAGGACGTCTACCCTCGTCTCTCTCGGCAGATGGTACGCATTCCTGATGGCCCTGTTCTGGATTACCTGCAGCAGTTGAAGGTTGGAGGTAGCAGTGTTGCCCCAGACGACCGCAGCATACTCCAGTATGGGTCTGACGAGAGCGACATAGAGTCGGATGCCTAGGTCCGGTCTCAGTGCTGATGTGGGATTTAGGAGAGGGTATAAAGTTCTTAGTCTCCCTGCGGCTTTTCCACGGACACTTGTGACATGGGGCTTCCACGTCATCCTTCTGTCTATTTTGACTCCTAGGTAGGTGGCAGTCCTGGTCCAATTTATGTCTTCTCCGAAGAGGGTCAGAGGCGTTAGGTGTGGCACGTTCCTCCTTGTTAAAATGATCGCTTGACTCTTCGGCGCGTTAAAGGCTAAGCGCCACTTGGTCGCCCATTGTTGAACTTTGTTGCAAGCCTGTTGCAATCTTGTTCGCAAGGTATTGACGTTTAGGCTCTTTGTATACATGGCTGTGTCGTCGGCGTAGAGAGCCTTCTCAACGCGAGCTGTGCTAGGAGTGTCCGCCGTATAGAGGCTGTAGAGTATTGGTCCCCAATACTGACCCTTGCGGGACTCCTGCAGAGATGTTCTTCACTGAAGAGTACGCGCCGTCCAACACAACCCCGGAAGGTCCGTCCTTCCAGATAGCTCCTTAGCAACCTGATGTGAGAGAGGGGGACCCCGTGCGCAAGAAGCTTGTAGAGGAGGCCCTGGTGCCACACTGAATCAAAAGCTCGGCTTACATCGAGTAAAACCGCACCAAAGTATTCTCTGCGCTCGAAGGCTGCGAATGCTTCCTCAGCGAGTCGGAGCAGCTGCTGAGGTGTGGAATGCTGCCTTCCGGAAACCAAACTGTTCGTCCGGTAACAACCTTTCTTCATCGATAATTCTGTGAAGCCTCTTTAAGTAGATACACTCGAAACACTTTTGATAGTGTCGGCAGGAGGCTGATGGGACGATAGGAGTTTGGTGACCTCTTATCCTTTCCCGCTTTTGGTATCGGTATCACCTCAGCGTGTTTCCATGTTTGTGGGTATTCCCCTCTTCGAATTGCTTCATTGAAGGCATCCGTGATATATTGTATTGCAGATGGGGGCATTTGGCGAAGGATGCCTCCACCAAATCCCATCATGGCCTGCTGGCTTTCTTGACTTTTAGACTTGCAAGCGAAGACGAGACCTCTTGGATCGTGATCTCTTCTATGACGTCCTCATCCGGGGGTTCCGCTTCAAGGAAGCGCCTCAGGCGTTGTTCTACAAATCTGATATGTCGTCATCCCTTGGGTCCTCAACTGGTTGGAAATTAGTTCTGAAGGTCTCTGCGAGGGCCTCAGCCTTCTCCTCAGTTTCGCAGATGTAGTTATTGCCAACCACTAATGGCGGGATCTTCAGTCCTCGCCGGAGAATGGCCTTAGTGGTTCGCCATGCTGATCCATCATGCAGGTCCAGAGTAGAGATGAAATTGGACCAGTCTGATATCCTATGATGCTCCACTTCCGCTTTGATTTCCCGCTGCATGCGGTTGATGATCCTCTTGGTAGTCGGATCCCTTGTGACGTGCCACTCCCGAGTAGTTGATTTTTGGTGGCAATTGCCTCTCTAATGTAGGGAGGCAATTGTCTTGAACAGGGAGGCCCGGTTGCGTCGTGGTCGGGTGGCTGCGTCCGCTGCCTCGTTAATCCAGTCTGCCAGGTTGGCCACTGCGGCAGAGGGACCGATGACTGAAGGTGGTGGCGCCGTTTCGATACGCTGGGAGAGATGGCCTTGGAAAGCTTCCCAGTCGATGTCCCGCAGGTTTCTGTTTAGCTTTTTCATTCTTGACGAGACGTCTGCCGCCATGTAGAACATCACGGGGACGTGATCTGATGATAATGCAGTTTTAGTTGTCACTGCGATGTTGTGCCGCAGGCCTTTGGTGATGGCGACATCTAGTACATCTGGCAGGCCATGTCCAAATATTGTTGGTTCTGTAGGTCCCCAGATTACAGCATCGTGGTTTTCGACGACGCGCAGTAGTCTTCGGCCGTTCGCGTTTAATAACACGCGAGTTCCAGGCAACGTGTTAGCATTGAAGTCACCTGCAATGAAAAGGTTGCCCCTCAGACGGAGAAGAGCAGAGATGTCATCTTCATGCAGGTTTCCTCGAGGTGGTCTGTATGCAGCTATAAACAGGATTCTTCCCCTGGGCGTCTCAACAGCTACACCTGATGCTTCGATGGTCTGCATCTGAGGTAGTTTTACCTCATAATGTTTGATACTGTTCCTGACGAAGACCGCGGTTCCGCCTCCCGCGGTAGGCCGGTCATATCTGTGGCAAGTATAGTTTGGAGACGGCTGCCTTGATCCCCGGCTTTAGATGCGTCTCGTTAACTAAGCATATATCAACGCCCTCATCTCTTAGGAACTCTCTAAATTCGCCTAACTGACGCCATAGGCCGTTGGCATTCCAAATGGAGATAGTCAAGTCTTCAATGGTGTTCGCCATGGCTTACTTGATTCCCTACTTGAACGGCGGTTATTGCCAGCCTGACTGCCTCCGCAATCTGACGCGGTAGGTCTTTAATCAATGTAGTTACTGTCTCCAGTAATGACTGGACCATATTCAGGAGAATGGAGCTGTCTTCCTTCTGGGAGGCTGTTTCAGCTGGTCGGTTCCTCTGGTCGTCAGCTTTCTTACTCAACCTAGGCGGTTTTCTCTGGGCGGAGGTAGTCTCTTCCTGATTGTCCTTTGCATCCTTCGCCTTGGATCGCGAGCTGGCAGGGGGGTTGCTTAGCGCTTCCGCGAAAGAAGTACCCGGTCTTAACTCGGGATTTGGTGGTTCCCCGTCAGCAGACGCTGTCGTCTCCTCTTTCTTCCTCTGCTGCTGCTGCTTCTTCTTGAGCATGGCAATGTATGAGGCGTTGTTAGCCTTCTGCCTTTCATTAAATTTGTTGAAGGCTGTGCATTTGCGATAGCTCGCCACGTGATCACCGCCGCAGTTGACGCATTTGGGCTGGGCTTCGCCTTTCTTAAGGGCACATTGGCGAGAAGGATGTTCTCCGGCGCACTTAACACATTTGGATGGCATCACGCAGTGGCGGGATACATGCCCTATCCCTTGACAATTATAGCACTGAGGGGGCCCTCGAGTGCTGCGGAGCTTCTCAATAGTTATCATCACAGAACATAGTGAGGTCATTTTGAAGATTGCTCTGTTCTCGATGGTATCTGAAAGGACGACCAGGAACAGGGGTACCTCTTGGCGCGTTTTTGGAGAGCGCAGCCGGACAACAGTCCTCGCCACCATTCCACGCTCTTCAAGCTCTTCTTTGATGTAATCCGGCGAGAAGTTGAACGGCAGTCCTCTGATGACAGCTTTCAGATTCTTGTCGGCTTCTGTCGGGAAGGTGTAGAAGGGTATGTTATGCGTTGATGCATAGCCAGATACAGATTGATGGTCAGCCTTGGTTTTAAGGAAGAGCTTATATAGTTCTCTTCCTGCTGGTTTTACGCGGAACTCGTGCTTGCAGAGCTTCTTTAACAGCATGCTAAGATTTCTGTAATCCTCTTTGTATGAGATGATTAGGGGGGCGGGGTTTGGACTCCCTGCTGGGCGCAGTCGTTTCAGTTCCTTCAGCTTCCATATTTGTCTCTCCCTCTATGGGAAGAGGCGAGAAGGAGTTGCTTGTGCTGGGTACACTGGCCTCAGGGCTCAGTTGAGCGGCGGGAGCAGGCCGACGTGGTTTACGCCAGCCTTCTGCATCTTCAGATGCCCTTGTCCGAGTGGTCTTTGGAGGTGGCTTTTTTGCTCTGGTTTTAACGGACACTTTTGCGACCCGTTTGGACTGCGTGTCTTCCTTGCCGAGACTGTCTGCAGCACGCTTCCGTGATGCAGAGGCCTCGTGCTCGAACTCCATTGCCGAAGTGTCATCAGTGAGGTCTTGCACGCTCTCTGTGTACGAAATAGAGTCGAGGTCCAGTTCTGTTACTTCCTCTGATGCCTTGATGTCACGAGACGAGGCTGTAGATGTCGCAGCAGTTGATACGGGAATATTGTGCTGGCCCCGTGTTATCACCGCAAGGTTCCTGGGGCCAGGCACAACCCTATTTCTCACGCCAGGGGGTTCCACTCCACTCGGGAGTGGGCCGTGTGGCGGTATTTCCCTAGCAGCCTCGGGGGGAATCTCCAAAGAAGAAACTTTTTCTTCGTTGCGAGCGCTGACAGAATTGCGCTTTCTCAAGTCCGTAGAAGTTAGCGGAGTCGTCATCTGCGGTGGCTGTGGTTTTCCAGTTGTGTCCGTAGCGTGATCCATTTCAGTTTCGAAGGTAGTCAACAAATCCGTGATTTCGGCCGGTAAATCCGACAACGCGAGTGCGTTGGGGCCTCCCGACGCGGAAGCACGGTGGATGTTTTCCTGCTCGGAGTCCGGTGTACGTTGCCTGGTCGTCGATACAGCCGCTGCTGTCGCCGGCAAAGCCGAGTGCACTGGGGCACTCGGCCCGCCTGGCGCGACAGTGCGGCGAGCACTTTCCTCATCGCACATCTGAACGTTGCTGATGCCAACTCGGAACTCACTGACTGGTACTGGCCGCGCCGGGTCACTGCTTATATACCCCACGCTATCCGACAGAGGGCACTACTCCACCGCGGCGCTGCCTAGCGGAGCAGCAGGCGTGCGACAGAAGACAATCGCTCGCCAGATGGCAGAAATTCCGCCACAGCGCCCCCTAGCGAAGCGGTGGGCTGACGGCAGACTGATAGCCGCAGCGTGATGATGAGCCGCGCACGGCTCAAGTAGCCCGCATGAAGAGTATTAAATGATTTAAAATTAAAAGTTTTATATGTAATAATGTGAGAATTACGGTGCTATATATTATGTAAATTGCAATTTTTTTATTTTTTTCTAGCATATAAGTGACGAACAGTGTGGTGTCACATGACACGGGGTTGCCCACAAGTTCTTGTTGTCTAAGTATGCCAAGGCGAAGAGTGACAACTCTCTACACCCAAATGTCTAACAGTGAGAGAAGTCGGAGAATTGACATGTTTTAAAGGGTGCATCATATGGTGAAATCTCCCGATGGATTGGCCGTAGTGCTATGTGAGTATAGAGACTTGTTACACAGTGGATGAAAGAAGGCTCTAATAGTCCTAGAGCAGGTATGGGTCCATACAGATGGATAACAGCACGTTAAGACCGCCAAATGGTGTGGGTGGCTTTTGCTGGCAGATGGTTGACTGCAGGTCAGATCCAAGTAGTGGTTACAGATAGTCACACCCCGCCCCCGCCCCTCCCCGGATGATTGTAAACTAATTGCTTGAAGCTGGGTTACACTCTCTGGCCCCTGTGCATTGTGTCCCATTAATCTAATTTCATTGCCATCATCTACCCTGGTGTAATGCGAAACACAAATGGACATGTGAATGGCGTACATTTGTGTTTAGAGACGAGTCTCGATTCTGTCTGTGGCAAAGGGATAATCGACGACATGTTCGCAGGCGTAGTGGAGGAACGGCTTATCTGCTGTGATTTCAGAATCTCACGCAAGTGTCGCCACCGGTGTCATGTTTTAGTGGCAATCAGTTTCGATAGCATGACTGTGTCGGCTGTTGTTGAAGACAATGACAGCCCATCACTATGTGGATGGGGTACTGCATCTTAATGTGATACCCTACATGTTCAACATCCGAATCGCATTTTTCAACAAGATAATGCCCGTCCTCATACTGAGTCACACAAGTCTTGCAAGGAGTTTAGATCAGAATATGGACAGCACGGTCCCCAGATTTGTCCCAAATAGAGCATTTCTAGGATACCAGAAGTAGACACATCAGATCACATGGTCACCCAGCACAAACTCTGCAACAACTGACTGCAAAAGACATGCACGTGTAGTGAGACATACACCAAGAAGACATCCGAACACATGTTATGTCAATGCCGGCAAGGATCCACGAATGTATTGGTGCTTAAGTTGGGCGCATTTCTCACTTACAACTGTTTCTAAAGGTAATAACTTAGCCATATCTATTTACATTTGATATCATTTCTTCTAGATATGGCCCTGGATATATCTTCAAAGTTTCCTAAAATTCTACCATTCATGTATTCGTGTTGTGATTTTAATTTCCGTCAGTGTAACTATAGGGCGACCATAAGATTCCGCTATAATTTTTTTTTTTTTTTTTTTTAAAAAAGTCGAAAGCTACCCATTTGTTATTGAAACGTTAACATAGGCTGTATTTAAATGACTTTGCAACCTCGGTATTTGCAGGACCAAGGGATATCGAGAGCAGTGGCGGATCTACAAATTTTCCGAGTCGGGGAAAAAACTTGAGATTGCCGCCCCTTCAAACATGAATTTGTCGTCCGGGGCGGTACAGAGCTATTCTTTGATTTTGCCGCCCCCTGATGGTTTCCGCTTGGGGCAGTAGATCCCAAAAAAAGGTCACCGCCACACGAATTTGACATTTACCGCTCCTTCAAACATGATTTTGCCGCCCCCCTGAAATTGTCGCCCGGGGCAAGCGCCCCGGTTTGACCCCCCCCTAGATCCGGCACTGATTGAGAGGAAAGTTAACAGAAGTGGCCTGACCCAAGTAGAAGCAATTCCAGACCCAGATGCGGTCCCATTGGTGCAAACCCAGGATCCAGGTCCCACAAGTTGTGAGACCCTGGGGGATACTGTATAGTCAGAGAAGAAAATAGAAGAATAAATAAAATATAAAAACATAATTAAACGTAATTTAAAAAAAACGTGTCAGTTAGTAAAAAAAAAAAAACATGCCTCTGCGATACCTGCCGTCTTTACATGAAGTAATTTACCACCCGCCTAAGAAATACGTAGCTGCAGACTCCTAAATATGACATTGCATGTAGTAAAGACCGTCTCCACGTGTAAATTTTAGATTTCTAGCACCGCTCTGTAGCGTATAAATAAAGATGTAAACGGCTCGAATGATCGTTCATGTTTATGATTAAAGCTCAATTTTTGTTCAGGAACAGAAGTTCGACATCCCTGTCGATTTAAGGAACCCATAAGAATGTAGGTACCTGTATTCGACAAAGAGGTTACCCATAATAGAAATCTTCTTTTGTAAATTTATGATTGAAAATTCTTAGAGAATCATACGCTTATTTATTTCATCTGCGATCATATTTGTATATTCTCAATCATTAGAAAGCATATCAAACTTACATAAACATAGAGTTAAAGTGCTTAGGGGGCATCCATAAATTACGTGAGGTGAAATAGGGGAGGGGTCCAGCGAAATCTCACCAATTCTCCGTGAGATTTTTTTTTAAAATTGTGTTGGACTGTAGAGCTAAAAAAAGGTTTACAAATGACGCGAATGTCGATTTTAGGGGAGTATTTCGTCGAAAAGTGTGGGTGTAACCGGCTTTGGGAGGGTTAGACCAAAAAAAAAAGGTCTCAAAAAGTTGCAAAGACGATCCGTAGTGGGGGAGGGGGGTCTGACGGGACCAGATCTCACAAAGTCTCACCAGAAGGGGAGGGGGGGGGAGAGGAGGGTCCGAAAATCCGGAAAAAACACCTCACGTAATTTATGGATGTCCCCTTACAAATGTTACGATTTCGCTAGCAAGATATGCGGTTCCGACTGTTTTAAACACATGCCCTACAAAAACTGATTACCGACAGACGATAACACTTGGACTCGTCCGGATTGACTTGAAACCTGACAGTATTGCTAGTTTAATGCAGTTTTCCGAATCATTTTATTCGCATAAATTCTAACATGATACTATTTCATGTCGAGTATAGGTGCACTGTCGACAAAAGGAAGGTACGCAGAGTGTATATCAGTTAACACGAAATGTAGGCCTACTCAATTCGAATCTGTCAGATGATAAATTGAAAAATTACTAGAAAATACTTCAAGTCACTTGTGAATCTTAGCTAGAGAGCTAATAGAATTCTAAAAAAGCAAAACAATTTTGAAGCCTAGACTACGCGTATTCCAACATAAGCTTGGTTGCTTTTTTTTCATTTTCAAAGGAAAATCTAACATTTTTCTTGAAATAATTTCGAGGAATCACAATTTAACCGCCTAATTACCTATGATTTTAACAATTTTGGATATATGTAATATATCCTTTAATTTTAAAACTTCCTCTCTTAATACAAGAAAACTTACATTATATCCACCGCCGCTCATAACAAACCAAACAACTGTGACGGACGGCAAGCAGAACGAATTCCTGTAATTGTTGGAGCAACAGAGCGATGTTCTATTGTTTAAGCGCGTGGTGTAGCCAATAATATTATTGTACTCTACTGTACTGGAGCGTATTTTAAAAAGCGACAGATCAACTTAAAAAGAAGTATTCAGAACATTAAAGATAGACGTGTTTCGACACCAAAGGATAAAAGAAATCTATCAAATATATATATATATATATATATATATTGTATCACAGTAATTTCGAATAGTATTTTCGAAATGCGGGTGCCACCCCCAAACGGGTGACACCCGGGGCGGACCGCCCCCACCGCCCCCCTCCCCCTAGCTACGCCACTGACTATGATATCGAGCATAAAGCAAAATTTGCGTGCCTGGTTGGTGATTCCCGGAAAAAAAAATCAACTCACTCAAATCTTTATTAAAAAACCATCGAAGTGTTTTTAAGGTGCAAATTCAAAGTAACGAGTCAAATAAACGTGCGAGTTTAAGGGATGCCACTTCTGGGCGACCGTTTACCGACAGCGAATTAATAAAACAATGTGCCTTAGCTATGGCTGAAGAGGTATGCCCGGACAAAAAACAGAAATTTGAAAATATAAGCTTATCTGCAAGAAATTGTACCGGCGCACTGAAGATTTGGGCGCTAATTTATGCGAAAAACTTCGGGAAAAAGCGCAACAATTTGAATGGTTTTCCTTAGCTACCGATGAAAGTAATGATGACATTTGAATGATTTATCATTTTCCTATTTTTAATGAGCGTATCCCCGGTTTTTTGTTCTCCTGAAAAATTTTGATTTTGTTACTTAATGACTTTTACCTCCAAGCAGACGATTTGTCAGATACTGCCCAGCCTCTAATATATGTTCGTGGAATTGATAAGTACTTCAACGTGTGTGAGGAACTTTTACAGTTATGTAATTTGAAGGGAACGACTATGAGGGAAGATTTTTTTTTTGTCTCTTAGAACAGGCAATGACGTCAATGCAATTAGCGTGGGAAAAATTGGTAATTCTAACAACTGACGGAGGTAGAAACATGAGTGGGCAAAACAAGGGCCTGGTTGGTAGAATTAAGACAAAATTGGCAGAGATAGAATGTGAAATTCCGTTATTTTTTCATTGCATTATCCACCAAGAAGCGTTATGTTCCAAAGTCGTTTCATGGAGTAATGGACATCCTGATATCCACTGTAAACTATCAGAAATAATGGGTTGACACATCGTCAGTTCCGAGAGATTCCATCCGAAATGGAAGCAGATCATCAAGATATTTTTTTTAACTTTATACATAAAACCAAAATTTAAAGTGAAACAATTCGTCAGGGGTGAGGGGGGGGGCTTCGAACGTTTACCCGGGGCCTGAGAATCCTAGCGCCGGCCCTGTTCAGAAGTAAGATGGTTAAGTAGATGTGCATTACTGAAAAGATTTATCGATCACAGGAAAAAAAATCAACACTTATATGAATCGGAAAGGTAAATCTGTTCCAGAGCTGACAGACCCTCAATGGTTAATAGATCTTGGATTTTTGACAGATTTAACTCATGAATTAAATATGCTGAATTTCAAGCTTCAAGGGAAAAACAAAATAATATCTGATATGCATATAGTCGTAAAGGCGTTCCAAACTAAAAACGGGCTCTTCATAAAACATATTGATGAAAAAAATTAGATCCCGAATTGTCTAAAGGCTGTCGAGGAAGCTGGCATTGATTTATAATTGGGATAGTGAGAAAATGAAAGACATTTTAATGGAGTTACAAGGTCAATTCAGTGACAGATTTGTTGATTTCGAGAAAGTTTCGAACAAACTGAAGATTTTTGCTAACCATTTTTCATGCGATGTTGAGGATGTACTCAGTAATTTATAAATGAATGTGATTGAACTTCAATCCAATGAGAATCTAAAAAACGCCTTTTACGAGATGAATGATTTGATCAATTTTTAGGGTAGCTCGTCGTCTCATTTTGTCGAATCGAAAAAAGTTTCCTCAGCAGTTTATTTCAATTTTTGAAAGCACTTATTTATGCTAGAAAACTTTTTCAATCATCAATTATCGAAAAAAATAAATACGCTTCTCATCTCACAGATGAGCATTTGAAAGATATATTACATATTTCAACTTCTAACATGAAAGCTGACATACAAAAAATAGCCAGTCAAATGCAACCTCAAACGTCACAGTGATTTTAGTATGTATGATCAATTTTGTAACTTTTCTTCATTTGTATTAATAAAATTTGAAAACTGAGTTTTCGCATGTTTCCTGTGTATGTGCGGCCCCACTTTTACTTTGTTTTGCCACCTTGTGGCCCTTGCCTGCTAAAAGGTTGCCGACCGCTGATCTAGAGGGACAAAAGTCAGTTTTGATAATAGTCTGCGCAGGCAAAATAGTTATTTATATTCAAAGTAGATAAACCATATTACTCGGAACGAAGGTTTATTTTTCACGAATTCACGCCTAAAAATAGAAAAAATAGTTTGAACAATGGGCTACCTGTGATCCACCGATCATGCGTTCCAGTCGGTCCCGCCATTCCACTGAGATTCGTCGATGATTATGCTGTGTTTCTGCGTGGCAGTAGTGATTTGTGTGTTGCTATTACTTTTGGCGAGCCTCAAGATAAGTTTACGCATGATTTTTCCGTGATAAAATACCATCATTAAAACAGAGCGAGATTATTTTTAAATAAAAAGAACTACTGAGCCAATTTCATGTTGAGTTTTAGTTCATTATACCACATTCAGGGGCGGCCCTAGGGCGGTGCGAGCGGTGCGACCGCACCGGGCGCCGTCATATGGGGGGCGCCGAAAATGCAGCGAGAGATCGTTTGCGCAAAAAATGAAAAATAAATTCTATAATAATCCAGCTTGCTGTTCACATATTTTTTTAATAAATTAATCAGCAAGAAGAATTTATTAACGTAAGAGCTTCCGTTTAAGATATAGTCCGAGTCAGCTCCAGGGCCCGCATTTAGGCTCTGTGGGCCCCTAGGCTATACATGTGGTGCGGGCCCCCTGTCGGCTGTGACTGGATTCTTAAATTTCGAAAGTTCGACCTAAAAAATTTATGGGCGACCTTTTTTTTTTTTTTTAGCTCTACTACTACTGCCTGCCCAGGCGAGGGTTGTGGTGTGAGGGGCCCCTCTTTTTGTGGTGCGGGCCCCTAGGCTACAGCCTATGCTTAAATGCGGCCCCGGTCAGCTCCTCGAGTTACTCCATTCCAAAAACCACAAGTCGTCCCATAATTAGCACTCTTCGGTGTCGCACCGCGCCTCCCGCACCTGTTTCCTGCCTTTTCGGGTGTAATCATGCAGTTCTTTCACCTGTGGTGGATCTACGAATTTTCCGAGCAGGGTCAAGTTCTTTGATTTTCCGCCTCCGAAGGTTGCCGCTCAGGGCAGTAAAGCTAAGAAAGAAGGTCACCGCCCATGAATTTGTCACTTACTACCCATTTAAACATGATTATGTCTCCCGGGGCAAGCGCCACGGTTTGCCCCCCTCCCCCCCCCCCTCCCTCCTCTAGATCCGGCATAGTCATTTGCATGAGGCGAGATTCAACCTATGTATCTACTTTTACAATGTGAAACCTTAGGTGATTTCAATCAACGTTGGTAGCGTAAATATTTACTAAATGTAATGTGTCTTTTATAGACAAGACATGTCGCTACATTTATTTATTTCTCTCTCCCTCTTTTTTTTTTTTTTTTTGAAAAACTAAACCAAGTTGAAACTGAGGAGGCTTCAAAATTGCTTGTAAAATTTCTTAGAGTTGTCATTTGAATCGTCGTCACTAGAATTAGTTCAACACGTGACGGAAGAAAACTTACTTTATAGAAGTTCTTCAGACGAGGCTCATAATGATAAAGAGAAGCATGTACAAGAAGATTTTGCTATGGCCGTAACGTCGTCTGCACTTCGAAATGGGATATAGCAGACATACACCGTCACAAATTATGATGATATTTCATAATGGTTGCTCATTGACCCTGCAATCAGAGATGAAATAATTATTCAAGTAACGAAAAAATCCAAGAAAAAATCATGAACATTTCTTAAAAACGAATTTTAAAGAGTAATACCAAAATTTTTTGCGAAATTCATTCGGAGAATAGAGTTTTTAGCCGCGTTGCAGACCGTTATCAGTTTATCACTATTCATCAGTTCATGACGCCCTTCTGGAAACGAATTATTCACCTGTAGTAACAGAAACCTTGTCCCTGAGCCAGCCCATGGAGGAATTTGAGTTTATAGTTACAATGGTGATTTGGTATTGATTCAAGTATTATTTATTGTAAGCAAGGCTATCCAGTATGAAAGGGGATTCATGAAACGCTCCACAACTGCTGTGAAAGATCTCGGAATTTGTGAGAAATTGCTTCTCAGACCGGGACATACCCTTTTATTAAGTCAGTTAGATACCATACGAAGAAGAAATTTTTTGAGTACGAGGCCGTAGATGAGATAGCAACAGATCCAGAAGAATTGCTTACAGTGAACGTGTTTTAGCATCTGATCGGTACAATCAAGAAGGCGTAGGTCACTCAATTTTCACAACTATCTAAATTTAGTGATACACTGTAGTTCTTACACATTATCAAAACAATTCCTGAATTGTAATAAACCTGTGCATATTTATAAATGAGTTTAACGAATGGAAAAAAATGTGACATTCGGATTGTGAATTGACTAAAGAATTTTCTAACTGAAACTGTTGTTGGTGGGGCTTGAATCGGCAGAACCAATATAAGTTCAGCTTATGAAACAAAATGGTTACAAGGGTATTACTATTACTCTGCGAGTGACTAAAAGTGGGTGGTGAGGGGTGCATTACACCAATCCTAATGTGGAACCATTTGAGCATAGGAAGGGATATACCCGCCCACGGGCTGTTTATAAGAGTCATCCCGGCATTCGCCCGAAGAGATCAGGGAAAACCATGGAAAACCCAGATCAGGATGGCAGAAATGATTTATCGAGAACTACTCCTGTCAGATTTTAAGTTTACTCCTTCCTATTCTATCCCCTAATCGCTCGTGGAAAAAATGAGTACATCTATCCTGGCCCTCATTTCTCCTATCTTATTTTCATGGTCATTCCTAGATATGAATGTTGTTGGTAGGAATATTTGTTTGCTATCATTCCGAAACAAGTCATCAGTGAATTTTTCAATTAGCTTCTGTCGAGAACAACGCCTTCGGTGTTCCAGGTCTTCCCAACCTAACTTCTTCAACATCGCACTTACGCCTTATTTCGATTTCATTTACGATATATTTCCGAATGTGTGGACAGCACTTCGAATTTTGCTAACGACACCTGTAACTGTCGCTAAAGGAGACCCAAGTTTCAGTAAATTAAAATTTATTAAAACTTATTTACGGTAAACTCGGACTCTAGATAGACTTTAACTACAGAAAATGATATTGCCAAAGGGCAAAAACGAGGAAGTTGACAACCTAGGCCTTTTAGTTATGATTTTATTTCCTCATTTGTTTGTTTTAAACATTTTTCTTAAAAACTATGTCAATTTGACGTATACGTGACGTGAGCATTGAGTACACTACACTAGCGTAAATTACCCTTTTCAAACATATAGTGGCCATTTTCACTGTTGTTTTTCATTCATACCATTGCTATCCTATACACTAATCTTTCTGAAGTTTGAGTTATTATTAATATATAAAGACTGTTTTCTGCCCTCGGAATTGCTTGATTGTAATTCATAACGCACGCATATTCGTATTCGAACCCCACGTAAACTACTTTATCCTAAGCCATCCAGCCACGTGAAACAGTAGCAAATATTAAAGCAAACAAACGTTTACGTTTATAATTTTAGTAGGATGTAAAAAATTAATGTTATCTTCAATCTGTCTAAATGGGCACCTTAAACACGTGTGCACATGTGAGGCGCCACAATGAGATCTCGCACCACATGAAAAACTTGCTAGGGCCGCCTCTGACCACATTATACCAATCTCTTACTATATTTATTTGAAAGAGCTGCTTATTAGCTACATTTGTTTGCGCATATTTGCGACACCTATACAACGTTTCTTTATTTTCAGCATGACTACACAAATTTCGCGCACAGAATTTTTCGACGTATGGTTTGCTAACGCAAAACAATCAATCTCCAACTTTCAATTTTTCAATATAAATGAGTCTCAAATTGAAGCTGTTACATTTTTAAGCTCAGCAGAATAAAAGTCAGATTTTTTTTTTCTATAGCCAGTCCCACAAATAAGGTGTCTATTTTGGATATTTTTACGCGGTAGGCTTTTACAAATTGTTCTCGATTTTGTATTCATTAATAACAAGAAATGTCCAGCAACAAACAATAAAAATAGTTGAAAACTTGGATAATAGCGAACGCTCCATTCCCAGTCGCAGCGTTTACAGACGTGTGACGTCACTCACGCGACCACTAATCCCAGAGAGTTTTCTGTCACGTGACCAAAGGTAAGAAAAGTATAATTTTTATTTCGCTTTCTTATTAAAATAATTCACTTTTCTTTTCAAACTTGAAAAAATTAGCTTCCTGAAGAGTTAATCTACGAGAATGAGTTCAATTTATAATATTTTTTTAATACTGTCAAATAGCCTATTTGTTTGTATAACTGTATAGTGCAAATTTTTGTTTGTTTGTTTGTATATTTAGTTTGTTTCTTTAAATTGTATTGATTATAATTATTCTCAAACTTATAGTTTAGAAATTAAAATTGGCATCTTGGTTATGAATAGATTAATAAGTAAACAATATTTAAATGGAAAAGATAGGTAAAATTTACCTACCACTCACCACAATTGAAGGGAGGAGGGCTGCAGCAATAAATAACACTCCACAAAAACAAATGACATAATATTTTGGGCTATGTCTCTTTTCAAGAAAATAGAACAATGTTCCAGCCTTTGGGTCAGGGGGGGGGGGCACATAGCTAGGACATGCTTCAAAATTATAATAGTACCTATATATAAATAAAAGATAAATTAATTTAATTGTAATATGTCAAAATAATTTTAATCAAATAACAAAATCAATTATTCTCTTCTGAACTCTCGCGTATCTTGTTATGACTTCCTCCACTTGAAAGAGTATGGTTTTGTGAACGTGCAGAAGTGCCGGTCCAGTTAGGTGGTCTTCGGCCAGTGATGCTCGAAGTCAAGTTTTGAGCTTCCTGAGAGCAGACAAAGATCTCTCTGCCAATGGGACACTATCTGGTAGTGTGGCAAGATTACACAAGTATGTGTTTACGATGGGATATATTTTAGCATGAACTTTTTATATTAGATTGGAAATCGACTTGTGGAATGTTCTGATTCCGTTGCCATTTTACTATCCACAGCCAATATTCGCTTATAATGACTGATAATGTAGTGTCGTCTATTACCTGCTTATAATCGAATGCGAGTTGCTTAATTGTTTCAACGTCTCCATTAGTATAGGTATAATTGTCTTTCGGTACAAAAACGACTAGTTGAAATAAAGTATTTCAGGAGACAAATGGTCTTGTGGATCATTTATTATAGAATCTAGAAGTATGATGTATACAGCCCTACCGAAATACTCTTCATCTGATTGAACAGGTAGGTTATTGGCTCTATGCATTTATATCGGCATTATTCTGGGGCATTAAATTTCCATCGCAAATTTCTCGGCAAATTCTTTTGAATCTTCAAAACATTTGTTCCATTTTTTTTTTATCTCAGAACACTCATTGTATCATTTATTGTGTCAGTAGAACTTTTTTTTTTTAAGACAATTGAGTTCGTCTTCAATACTCTGCTTAAGAATATAGTTGTACAAGTACCTGAAAAATAAAATAAGGTATATTTCTAACTAACTGAGTAATTAATAAAATCTGTGTATACTATTATAAATCTGTGAGAAACCTGCGTGTGTCTGATGTTTTGAAATGGCATCGCGCAAAAAAATTTTCATCACTTAAGATGGTACTTTCAAATATTAAGAGCTTATGTTCCAGATTAAAATCTACGAATACAGCTTAAGAATTGTATGTACTGAGGAACGGAGAATGAAATTATAACTATTTCTAGAAGGAGAAATAAGCGCGCAGATCACTCTGTATTCGATATGAGCATTCAATAAACGCTGACAAAAGATCACACTACGATCATGCTTAGATTCAGTATTATTTTTTCACTTCGATTATTTAGTTCTCAGTTTTGTACACTAAAATAAGCATAATACGTGAATCAAACGCGGTAAAAAAATCTTAAACGTAATAAAAATCTTAAAGTGAATAGTTAGTTTGGGAAAAGTCATTATTAATTCGCATTTTACCAGCACTAAAAACCTTCAACTTCCTAGCCAGTACTGTCACATTTACTCATTGCTTTTCAAAGATCAGAGCAAGAACATTATTACATATTCAATCATACTATTCGTTTAAAAGCGTGAAAATTAATGCAACTGATAAACTAATAGCTCCGGAGTAGGAAATTTTCCTCTTACGGCAAAAAGTAAAACGGTGATTACACGTCAGCTAGATACGAAGCCCGACAGAAAGGAAGGTTTGAATACAGTGACCAGGGAATTTATTTTTCGCAGTCGCAGTTGTTATTAAGTAACGTTCGTAACCTTGATTTTGTAATGTACATTTTAGATTGTAGTTTAAATCGTCATGAAGTTCGAATTACTTACGAACTATTTGACGAAAGGAATAAGGAACCACTGAAATTAAAAAAATCAACCAGGAATCCTAAAATCTTATGCTACATCGCGCGAATTACACAACTAAATCCATCGTTCCTTATACATTAACAAAGCGTGGCAGCAGTCATTCTGTACAGGCTACATTTCAAAGTAACCACAACCTCCAGTAATACTGCCGTTCGAAAATCAAAGATGCTTAATTTAATTTTGATTGCAATGGAGTGCACGCTCTGGTGGCAATTTCCCTACGCATCCTTCTTAGTCTTTTCATGCACCCATCTACATTTGCCCGCTACAAATTTCAACTTTAAATTCTTTCAACTTTTTTGGTTAATTATTCATTATTTCTCTTGGTAACTTATTCCAATCCCTGACACCCTTACCTAAAAACAGAATCTTCCTACACCTTTGTGCCTGAAATCGAGTGTCAGCTTATAGTCATGGTTATCTTTTCCCATACATGCATTACTTTTAATTCTTATGCCAATATCTTTCAATGCCTCATCACCAGTATACGCCTTGTAGACTCATATGACCCTCTTCACCCTCCTCCTGTCTTGCAATGAATCCCATTTCAGCTCTTTTATCATATCCGTCACTGATTGCATTCTGCGATAATTTCCAGAAACAAATCTAGCAGCCCTTTTTTGCACCCTCTCCAACTCCTGTATTTGATACGTAAAATGAGGGTCCCATACTACACCACCATATTCGAGCAATGGTCTGACCAAAGTTTTCTAACCCACTTCCTTTACTTCTCTCGTACATCCCCTCAGCACTCTTACCGACAAGTGGAGAATTTTGAAACCTTTTCCTACTGCCCGTCCAATGTGTCCTGCCCAGTTAAGCTTGTTATCAAATGTAATACTAAGATATTTACATTTGAAGTCTTTAACAAGCATTTCTTACCCCACCTCATAATCGTAATCAACCTTTAGTTTTTTATCTGTGTATCTAATAAGATATATCTTCATTGCATTTATCTTCATCTCATGTTTACCAACCCAACTAGGTATCCTGTCCAGATCACCTTGCAGCTGTTCGCAGTCCTCTTCTGTTTTTATCCTTTTATATAGCATTATGTCATCCGCAGAAAATACAAATTCTGTAGTAAACCAACACAATTATTCATCAGAATAATGAATAGCAATGGTTCCAATGGCACTTTCATTTTTACTTCCACTTCTTTTGATGCTGCATTTCCTAAGCTAACTTTTTGTTTTCTACCTTTTAAAAATTCTTCTACCCACTATACATTTTCTCATCCATTCCAATAGTTTTTACGTTATTTACTATCATTTTGTGGCTCACTCTGTCAAAAACCTTTGAAAGATCTAGTGCTACACTGTCAATTTGGCCTCCCTTGTCCATTTCATCCGAAATATCTTGCATATATACCACCAACCAAGTTTCGCATGAATAATCTTCCCTAAAGGGTACTTGAAAACCACTTACACTCCTCACATATATTTCTCCATTAATTTACCTACCACTGATCTGAAACTGATTGACCTATAATTTTCGACTCTATTACTTACTCCTCCTTTATGTACCGGCGCTACTATCACACTTTTTCAGTCCTCTGGTATGCATAAAGGATCCAGACTCAATTTAAATATTTCTAGATAAGGTACAATGCCACATCTGGCTATCTTTAAGATATCTGTTGTAATATTATCTACACCAGCCCCTTAACAATTTTTCGCTGGTGAGTTAGCAACACACCATTTTTAACAAGAAAATCATCGAAAGCTATTAATGGTTCTTTTATTAATCGTTTTGAGGAGTTTTTGACTGTGTGGCAACTCGAGGGCGATACTGTAAATAAAACATAATATTTTCTGTAAAGGTCTTGGTCTTAATGCGATAAAACAAGCCAGTGAAACTTGTCAATGTGTGACTTCTATATATATATATATATATATATATATATACAGTGTGGGAAAATATAAATTTGAGAAAGCAACTAATGTTTGTCGATCAATATAGCTCTTGTTGAAACGTCTAGGTATTTTCTTACAAACCATCCAATATCTGAGGAAAATTTCGATTAATATAACAAACTTTTTATCTGATTAGAACTGGAAGTCGACGTACACGAAATCGGCAAGCATAGAACAGCTTCAGCAGGAGTAATATTTTCTTCTTCATCTAAGGTTAAGGTAGTTGTTGAAGCATTGGCAGCACACATTTTATCATATGCATTAGTGCTCAGTATAGGTAAATGTTTTGGGTGTTTATCAATCTCAAACCTAGGTATCTTCATAAAAGAATGAATCTATCTTTCTAAATAAACCACTACATGCATTTAGTTTCGACACACCAGCACAATCACATTTTTCGATGCATCCTGTAGAAAAAAACACCCGTGCATAACTAAAATGACAATATTTATGAAAATACATCAAACGGTTTAGTGGCGAGAAGCGGTCGAGCTACGCGGCTGTGACGTCACCGAACATCGGACGCGCAGCCGCGAACGAATAGTACGACGCGCTGTGCGACGCGGCAAAATCAAAAGTTGCAATTGCGCGCTCAATATTCAGTTCACAATGACCGATCCTATACAACATAAAATTATAAACAGCATACAGTCGCTTTGTGACTTTCGTGTATGTTTTTGTGAGATCTGGCCTTCCATTATTCAAAGTAATCCTATTTAATTAAAATCAGTGAGATTAAAAATATTATCAGAGGCCGAGCCCAGGGGGGGGGGGCATGACCCCCATGACCCCCCCCCCTTGGATCCGCCAATGAATCTATGAGAATGAGTTCAATTTATAATATTTTTTTAATACTGTCAAATAGCCTATTTGTTTGTATAACTGTATAGTGCAAATTTTTGTTTGTTTGTTTGTATGTTTAGTTTGTTTCTTTAAATTGTATTGATTATAATTATTCTCAAACTTATAGTTTAGAAATTAAAATTGGCATCTTGGTTATGAATAGATTAATAAGTAAACAATATTTAAATGGAAAAGATAGGTAAAATTTACCTACCACTCACCACAATTGAAGGGAGGAGGGCTGCAGCAATAAATAACACTCCACAAAAACAAATGACATAATATTTTGGGCTATGTCTCTTTTCAAGAAAATAGAACAATGTGGCTAACCTCAAGTGATCATTCATAATCGACCCAGCCACATGAATAACTTCAGCAGGCCACTCAACATAAAAAAAAAAACATACTGGTGCTCAAATATCAGCCCTTTAATGCTTGTAAACTTAGCTACTCCCCTTTTCACAGGCATTGCTGCAAAATGTGAAATGTGCATCCACCCACAACAATCTAATCTTAAAATTGGTGAAACCTATCCCATAATAGGCCATGCAACCTGTACCATATCCCATCTTATTGCCAGAGTTCTTACATCACCCTCGTCACAAAACAGTTATCAGTCAGAATGAATGGTCACATACTAACAGTTAACTCCCAAAATATATACCAATCTGTTGTTAACTATGTCAGCCATCACTGCTTTTGTGATCTTACTGTTTCACAGTCAGCAATCAGATTACTCCCTAAAACCACATCCCCATCTGAACTTTGGAGATGGGAATTGGCCTACAAACACATCAGACAACCCCTAAGCATCAGTCTCAGATAATACTCACCTTGTTCACCCTATTATACCTATCACTTGCTACAGTTAGTTTAGATTTCTTTAAAAATTTAGTTTTGTTTTGGGGTTTTTTATTTATCTTTTTTTGCATCTTTAAATGCCCATTTTTTATTTGATTATCAGTGATTAACATTTCCACTGAGACTGTTGCTGCACCCCCTCCTCCCCACAACCACCTCAATCCAATCGTAAAACCACCATCCATGTGGCTGTGTTGTCCATGGGTTACTGTGTAAGCTTGGTCACATGGTTCCTGAAGAGGGGATTAGTATTGTGTTTATGGAACCGATTGTGGTGTGTGAGCGGTTAACGCTCTGGCCTCACATATAGGAGGACACTGGTTTGAATCCCCATCTGGGCATCCAAATTTCGGTTTTCCATGGTTTCTCCAAATCACTCCAGGCAAATGCCGACGTGTTTCCTTTGAAAGGCCATGGCTGAATGCCTTCCCCAGCCCCATCCCGCTTCTAATGACCTCGATGTCAAAGAGGTGTAAAGCCATAAGTAAAAAAAAAGTGTTTATGGAGTGTTTTTTGATGCTTCTGCTATCCTCCCTATATTTTATCTTATCTTTCATTCCATTTTTGCTGTATTTAACAAATTGCTGTTAAGTAATGAAAATAAGATAGGGTACGGAAAATAACCCATCTCTTACCATAGATGAAGGCAGGAAGGCCACACGAACGCACAAAAACAAAAACACATTTTACAATATTTTGGTTAATAATCTTACTCGTGTGACATATCATTAGGAAAGATGTGTACACATTCAGAATGGTCTGGAAGTGTACACATCTTTTCCCCCTGCTACATGTCTTGTCTCCTACATTATTAAGATTATTAACCGAAATATTGTAAAGAGAGAGAAATTGTGTGTTTGTGACAGGTTATTTACCCTATCCATTTAATTGTATTTAACAATAGTAATATAAGAGTTTGGAGCTTATTTACATAACCATGCATTGTTTTTGATAATAGAATTTTAAATGTATTTAATATACCTTAGTGAAGACATTATATTTTTCCATCATTAGTTGGAAGTCCTCAATTGCAGTTTTGTCTGTTGTAACATTTCCCATTAATTGATAATGCCTGATGATTTACTATAACTACTTATCATATAGAATTACTATTGCCAGATGTTATATTACTAGTTGTCTTGTATATGATTGTATTGCCAAGTTTTCGCTTGTGTATTTGTTGGACCACTCAACCTTGCAGAACACCACAGCAAATTTATTGACTGCTTGATGATAATTCTCATACTACAGTAATCTTGGAATGAAAAAAATCAAGATAACTACTAATCATATTATTAAGTGGTAGGACGGAAATTAACTACAACCAGAGCTCATATCTTGTTTCATTACATGTCCAAAAGTATACTGCCATTTACCTATCAAGAAATCATATATACTGACCTGCAATGTTTTTGCCAGTAACCTGCTTCTTTGCACTATGGAAGGATTAATTTTCACTATCTCTGTCAAACTAAAGTTGTATGTATATTACTGAACCACCAAAAAGACAAATATTCAATGTCTGGAGAGTGCTCAGACAATCAGAGAGACCCACTGAAATGATATTGAATATATGTGGAACACGCAACCAGTCAGTGAGACCAGCTGAAATTACTTTCTCAATAACCATACTTACATGATCAAATTACCCAGGTTCTTTTAAAATCTATCAAATATTCACAAACAACAATTCTTCTTTATTCAATACCAAGTTAACCCTGTATCAACTATAAATCTTCTACAAAAATACAAGAAACACATTTAAATGTGAAATAATAATTGAAAGTAACCTCTCAGTGGGCAGTGCGTGCTAAGGCAGTCGTTCCCAAATGGTGGTTCGCGGAACCCTGGGGTTCCGTGGAAGGGTTACAAGGGTTCCATGTTCCATCCGAGAATTAAACAAATGCTTGTTGAAAAGAGTCATAACCGTGCCGTGAGAAGGCTATCATGGTTCTGCTTCCGTTTATGACGACTTATCGATTCCAGACTGGTTTTCAGCTTACACTTATAAAAATGGGGATCCGCCAAAAAATGTATGATCAGTTAGGGTTCCATGGCCAAAATAAAATGGGAACCGCTGTGCTAAGGCATGCGTCATTACACTGGATCAAGGAAGTATAACAAGACCAGGATCGAGTCCTGGTCTCCATCTGCTGGCTGTGCTAATTGTATTTTTAGGCAGTTTCCCAAACCAATGAGGTGAGTGCAGGGACATTTCCCACTCTCTCCTCATAAACTACACATTTCACAAACAAAAATACACTTACCACACATAGTTAAACATTAAAAAAAAATATAACAACACAATATTCCTCCGGAAGTGCAAATGCTCCAGATCTGACAAGTTTGGTTGTAATACGGGTAGGGTGCATGTCATCTTCCATTCTCATAATTACACACTGGACGCCTCTGCACAGGAGCTGGTGTGTTATGATCTACCAAAGCCGATACCCAAGGGTGGGGTGGGGTGGGGGGGGGGGGGGGGGAGAGAATGAAATTGTTTTTATGGGTTGAAAATGACGTATGGCACCTTTTCAAGAGTCAAGTGGTAGGTGTCAGTTGTTTGCCTTCACCTGTGGTAAGTGAATGGTTTACTTTCCCTATCCTACTTTATTTTAATTGCTTAAAATTGAATTTAATAACACCTAATATCAACAATAATGTCATTAAATTAATGTAAATTTTGTATTAAATTATGCTGGTGACTTAAGTTTATATATACTAACAATTCTTTTAAAAATAAAAGATGGAATTATTAAGTTATATTGTAATTCAATTTAATTGCGATGGAACACACGCTCTGGTGGCAATTTCCCTACAAACCCATTTTTCCCCCTTTCCCCACCTACTTTTGCCCTCTACAAATTTCCACTTTAAATTGTTTCACTGTTTTTGGTAAGTTATTCATCAATTCTCTTGGTAACTTATTCCAATCCCTGACCCCCTTACGAATGAAAGAAAATCTTCCCACACCATTGTGCCTGAAATCGAGTGTCAGCTTGTGGTCATGGTCACCCCTTCCCTTCCATGAATTACTTTTAATTCTTACAACAATATCTTTCCATACTTCTTCACCAATGTACACCTTGTACACTCCCATGGCTCTCTGCACCCTTCTCCTGTCTTCCAATATTATTCCAGCTCTTTTATCATATCAATTACTGATTGTGTTCTATGGTAGTTTCCAGAGATAAATCTAACAGCCCTTGTTTGCACCACTCCAATGGCTGTATTTGATAACTAAAATGTGGGTCGTGCATTATATACACCACCATATTCAAGCAATAGTCTGACCAAAATTTTGTAACCCAATTCCTTCACTTCTCTCATACATCGCCTCATCTCTTTCTCCAACAAGTGAAGAATTTTGAAACCTTTTCCTGCTGCTACTACCTCTCGAGTGTGTGCTGCCCAGTCGAGGTTGTTATCAAATTTTATGTGAAGATGTTTACATATCAAGCCTTCATCAAGGAATTCTTTCCCCACCTTATAATCACAATAAACCTCTTCTAATAAGCTGACCCTTCTTTACATTTATCCTCATCCCATGTTTACCAACCCAGCAAGATTTCCTGTCTAGATCACCCTGCAGCTGTTCACAGTCTTTTACTGTTTTGATACCTTTGTATAGCATTATATCATCTGCAAATAATCTAATTTCTGATAATAAACCATCAACACAATCATTCATTAGAATAATGAACATCAATGGTCCTAATATGCTACCCCGTGGCACTCCCATCATTACTTCCACTTCTTTTGATACTGCATTTCCTACCCTAACTTTTTGCTTTCTACATTTTAAAAATTCTTCTATCTAGCAGATTACTTTATCACCTACTCCAATAGTTTTTTCCTTGTTTACCACCATTTTATGGCTCGCTCTGTCAAAGGCCTTTGAAAGGTCTAGTGCAACACTATCAATCTGGCCTCCCTTGTCCATTTCATCCAAAATAGATTACATATATCATATTAACTGAGATTTGCATGAATATACTTGCCTAAAGCCATGTTGCCTACTTGAAAAACACTTACACTCCTCACATATATTTCTGAAGTGGTTGCATATCAATCTCTCCATTAATTTTCCTACCACTGATGTTAAACTGATTGACCTGTAATTTTCAACTCTGTTTCTAACCCCACAGTTATGTACTGGTACTACTATCACTTTTTTCCAGTCCTCTGGTAAGCAGCAAGTATCCTGACTCAAATAATATTCCATGGCAAGGTACAATGTCACATCCGGCTATCTTTAAGATATCTGTAGTAATATAATCTACATCAGCCCCTTATATTTTTTCAGCTTTCTTAGTTCCTTCATGATATCCTCAAAGGAATTTCAAATTTTTTAGTCTGTTCACTTCTACCCGAGTTGTTAGGCTCGTTCTCATTTTTAGACCCTTCTGTTTCTAATTCATTGTCTCTAATGGTATCACTGAACAAGTTTCTTAAAATCTCTGTCTTTTTCAAATTCTCAGTCCTTCTCCATCCTTATCCATAATAGTCTCAATATCCTCCCTTCCTCTCAGTTTTCTAACATAGCCATGGTAATTTCTAGATACAGTAGCTTAAGTCCCCCTACCTTGACAATACTCTTCATAAACCCATCTTTAGCCACCCTGTTTGCTATTATCAGTTCCTTGTTTAGTTGTTTCAAATATTCCCTACTACCCTGCTGTGTCTTAACTCTGTCATGTTTCTTCTTACCGACATCTTTAACCTCCTTTCCTATTATAGAACATAAGTTCCATATTTCTCTTCATTTTCTGTTTTGCAATAAATATTTGTTCCCTCTTTCTTATTATTTCCTTGAACTCTTTCCACCTTGACTCTACTGTCCTTGTGCCATCCTTCATCTGTTGAAACTTTCCCTGAAATATCACTTCAATTTAAAAATCTGTGACTTTTTATAATTGTACCTATTTCCTCCTTAAATTTTTGCTTCTGTTTTACTGAATCCACTAATATCCATCAGAACTGCTTTGTGATCACTTATTCCTTCAGTTACTTGATACTCCACCAGGTTATCATTCGGCTTTATTAGGAAGATATCCAATATGTTTTGTCCAGTAGTGTTCTGCTTTATGACTTGTGTAATCCCTCCTTCCCTTAATCCCTTTGTGTTATTAATCTTGTTTCCTACCCAGTTTACAGCTGGTAAATTTAAACACCAGCGATAAAGACCATATGATTCTCACCTCTGAAATCTGATTAGGAATTTAATTTCTCCCCAAGAGCCTCAACTACATCAGTCATTCTTCCACCCTGATTTTTCTTTGTATCACCGCAGAAATCTAACCCAAGTAACTAGGGGTGTAGCTACTATGGGGCTAGGCGGTGCGAAGTCGCCAACATCATCATAGCAACTACAACTATCAGTAGGTAGGCGAAACACCTGTTAAAGTCAGGTTAATTCAGGATGTTAAATTGCTTGTTATAGTAGGGTAGAGTAAGTTCAGGTTAGCTTAGTTCAGCTCACCTTAAGTGTACTGTGGGGTTGTTATAATGTGTTAAGCCACGACAGCAAATTGTCGTATGCCGTTCTCATGATGTCTTTGAGACATGGAAATCCAAGAGTACTTGCCGAGGCGGCTGGGCCCCAATGCGGAAGAAGCAGACCGAAATTTTGCGCACCGGTTTTCCGGATACAACGAGTTTTTAATAGCGCTACGCAGCCGCCGTTTATTGTGGGGCCCAAGCCACCACCGCAAGTACTCTTGGATTTCCATGTCTCAAAGACATCATGAGAATGGCATACGACAACTTGTTGTCGTGGCCTAACACAGTATAAAAATTTCTATTCATATTTAGACCAAGTATTATTTGTCACCTACAGCAGAAACATATCGACTTTTTTAAGAGATGTGATTTAATATATTCTTTGAAAAGACTATTTACTTTTCTCCCTCTCCCCACCTCACTCTATCATGTTGGATGGAAAAATGTATGTGAGGGGAGTGATAAAATAGGTAACTCGATGTTGCGTGCACACACAAATGTTTGAGTTATCATTTGAAATTCGCATGATGTTTGAAGCATGAAGGGATGGCTTTTCAAAGCTATTGCTAAAGACTGTAACATTCTTGATATTTTTAATATTAAAGCGGTGATTTCATTCAGCTTTGTTTAGGAACTGCTCATACTATCACCAATACTGGGATTAGTATACATCCTTAACTTTTTTCACTTTACTGCTCACCGACGTCAAGGTCAGTGTTGGGCGGTAGGTAACAATTTCGGCTGGAGTGATTTCAGGAAACCATGGGAAATCAAACATGTGATTGTTTGCTGACAACAGATGAAAAGAGCTCAAGCTTAAAAAATAATGTTTTTCAACTTAAAATTTTCTTGATATTCTTGATGCAGAATCTCCATAGAATTTATTCTCCTATGGTATTACTGAAAAAGTCATTGCTAGTGTGTGAGTTTTCTGAGAAGTTTGTTGAGCACTGTACTCATATGCGTTGTATAAATTCAGCTAAAAAAAACTTATACTTTTCAGTTTCACGAAGCACCGAGTCCCACGCAGAAACATGAGTCAAACTTTAAAAAAACAAACACGTCAGAAAAAATAGATATGCTCCGGCCAGTCGAAACAGGGTTAGCTGGGTGCCTGTTTTCCCCCAAGTGCGTATGGAGTAAGGGAAAATACTACTATTTGATAGTGATTCATCAATTGCAATGGGGCATACACTGAAATTCGTCTCATAACACTTGTACGCACATAACTGCAGCGGGAAATAAATAATGAAAAAACAATACAACAATTAATATTACGATGTGTTGTGTATATTTTCACTACACAGAAAAATCTGAGTATGGCATTCGTGAGAACGCAGGTTCGAATCCTCGTCCGGCCATCCAGATTTGGGTTTTCCATAGTTTCACCAAACCACTCCAGGCGAATGCAGGAATGGTTCCTTAGTTTTGTAATAAAAAATGTCGTCACCTAAGGCCGGTCAAACTGAGGTTACCAAGCCTCATTTGCATAAATGCACAGGTCATTATGGGATAGTGATTAGTCAATTGGATGGGCATACACTGAAATTAGTCTCATAACACACGCTGGAAATAAATAATGAAAAAACAGTACAGCAATGAATATTACGATGTGTTGTGTATGTCTTTTCCAAAAATATGAAACGGTATATTCGTGGTTAAAACGGGGAAACACGAGTCTGAGCTTTAGGGTGACGAGTCGAGAATACCAATGCTCGTATGTTTTGTTACGCCGACTGAATATTAAGTGTTGTAGCTTGCATTGGCAGCTGAACTGTATAATGTCTTTGTGTGTGAACATCTGCGTGCCCCACAAAAGGCTGGTCAATGTGGGGTGGATGGAGGCAGCTGTTGTTTCACATCTGGGCACTCAAGTGGGTTGGGGAAGGCAGCTGAAGGTTGATTTAATGGGGCCAGGTGGTCGCTCAAGTGGCCTAACAGTAGAGCAATAGGAGAGGTGTGAAAATCTTATATATATATATATATATATAAAAATAGACGTGTTTTTTCCTATATTTCACTTTTCAGCCACCACTACCTAGCACAGATCACTGATGTTTGTGGGTGGAAGTAGCATGGAGTTTCCTGTCGTGCACAACGTTGGCCGAATTCCGATAGCTGTGGGGATGTGGGAGATATAATGATTAAAGTTGGTCAGTGCAGGGCGTTTTCATATTTCGACCAAAAATTCGTATCTCCGTATACTTCTCTTTCTTGCCACAACTACATAACATAGACCTTTGGTGTTTGTGTGTGGTAGTAGAATCGTCTTTCCTTTCGTGCACTATGGTTGTTAGATGTCGGTAGCTATGGGCGTGTGGGAGATATGGGGGTTGAAAGTGGTCGACCTGTGGCAATTTCATACTTCTGCCAAAGACAAAAGTGTCATGGTGCATCACTTTTCAGCGAAAACTATAGATCACAGATAACTGGCATTTGTGTATAGTAGTAGCACAGAGTCACCTTTCGATCACAACAGCGGCCGAATTTCAGAAACTGTGGTACTGTGGTAGATAAGGTGGTTGTAAGTGGCCGACCGAGGATATTTTCGTATTTCGACTGTCTCCGCATATTTCACTTTTCTGCCACAACTACATAGCATAGAGCATTGGTGTTAGTGTTTGGTAGTAGAATCGTATCTCATGTGCACTATGGTCGTTAGCTATGGGGGTGTAGGAAAAATGGGGGTTGAAAGTGGTCGACCTGTGGCAATTTCATACTTCTGCCAAAGACAAAAGTGTCATCGTGTATCACTTTTCAGTGAAAACTATAGATCACAGATAACTGGCGTTTGTGTGTAGTAGTAGCACAGAGTCCCTTTCGATCACAACAGCGGCCGAATTTCAGAAACTGTGGTACTGTGGTAGATAAGGTGGTTTTAAGTGGCCGACCAAGGATATTTTCGTATTTCGACTGTCACTTTTCTGCCACAACTACATAGCATAGAGCATTGGTGTTTGTGTTTGGTAGTAAAATCGTATCTCATGTAGTGCACTATGGTTGTTAGATTTCGGTAGCTATGGGGGTGTGGGAGAAATGTGGGTTGAAAGTGGTCGTCCTGTGGCAATTTCATATTTCTGCCAAAGATAAACTGTGTCATGGTGTATCACTTTCAGCGAAAACTATAGATCAC
The DNA here is from genome assembly GCA_031002005.1 of Vandiemenella viatica. Taxonomy (NCBI): domain Eukaryota; kingdom Metazoa; phylum Arthropoda; class Insecta; order Orthoptera; family Morabidae; genus Vandiemenella; species Vandiemenella viatica. The sequence continues at coordinate 345,971,194 of JARYHS010008074.1, forward strand.
AGATCTCTGGCGTTTGTGTGTGGTAGTAACACAGAGTCACCTTTCGATCACAACAGCGGCTGAATTTCAGGAACTGTGGTTTTGTGGGAGATATGGTGGTAGTAAGTGGCTGACCAAGGATATTTTCGTATTTCGACGAAAGGCATGTGTCTCCGCAGATTTCACTTTTCTGCCACGACTACATAGCATAGAGCATTGGTGTTCATGTGTGGTAGTAGAATCGTGTCTGTTGTCGTGCACTATGGTTGTTAGATGTCTGTAGCTATGGGGGTGTGGAAGATATGGGGGATGAATATGGTCGACGTGCGGCAGTTTCATATTTCTGCCAAAGACGCATGTGTCATGGTGTATCACTTTTAAGTGAAAACTATCAATCGCAGATCACCGGCGTTTGTGTGTGGTAGTAACACAGAGTCTCCCATCGATCACAACGTTGGCTGAAATTCGGTAACTGTGGGAGTGTGTGAGATATGGTGTTTGAAATTGGTCGATCATGAATATTTTCGTATTTCATCCAAAGACTTGTGTGTATCCGTAAATTTTACTTTGCTGCCGGAACTACATCGCGCAAAAGACTGGTATTTGTGTGTGGTAATAGTATCGAGTCGCCCATCGTGTACTATGGTGGTTAGATGTCTACAGCTGTCAATATGAATTCTTTACAATCACGAACGAAGTCGTGGGTACCAGCTATCATATTATAAATGTGGAAGTAAGTCTCTGTCTTTTTGTTACGTTTTGACGACTAAATGGCTATTGAATATTGATGGAATTTAACAATGAAATAGTGTAGGAAGGAAACAGGACATTTTTTCGGTATGAAAACAGTTTTAGTCACTAAATTTTAAGAATGATGAAAGACAGACAGATTCGTGTGTTAGTCTGTAATGTTACGTTGGTTGCTCAGTCGCGCAGTCTGTTAGTGTTTGATTTGTTAATAAATTTCGATAAGAAACAAAACTTATTATTTAGTATAGAAGTCAATTTGCTCTGCACTGTACTATTCATTTGGGTCTTTATAAAAGTTTCTGGCACCAATTTGTCTTCCTTTTTGACATGCCTTACGAATAGGGATGTTCATCCAGAAAATACATCGATGTTTTTTTCGATGTGATGCATCGAAACGTTGCATCGATGTTTCACGATGCATCGAATAAAAACATCGATGTTTTCAATGCATCGAATAAAAACATCGATGTATATATATATATATATATATATATATATATATATATATATATATATCGGTTAATAAAGGTTAGGAAAGCTTAAAAATGAGACAAAGATTAGGAAACTAGAAAAATGAAGTATTTATTTGAATTATATTTTTAATTAGTCTTTTACAAAGGCAATTTGAAATTACTGGGATTTATAAATTCGAATAGAAAGGTAGAATAAAAGTAAAACGAGGAACGCTGAAAGAGAGGCAGTGTTGGGATTCTAATGTAATTGGAATTTATAAATCCCAATATTTTCTCTCTAAACTTTGCATAAATAAAATTTTATTAACCAGCTTTACTTGAATTCTGTTTCGTTGTTGATTTAAAACTTGTACAGCTTTCGAAAAAAGTCTTCCTGATGGCACAAGTTAAATATTTATAAGCTATTTAGTACAATTTTTGAAACTGTTGTTTTAAATCGGACCATACTTCTAACGGATTTTCACTAAGCCGGCCAACCGGAGTTCTCAAATAGACAGACAGCTCGTCGGAAACACTTTCTTCGGTCTTGTTTGATTTCCAGTTTCTTTGAACTAGTTTGTGATGATCGGTCCAAAGACTGAAATCTTCCGATGTTTTGTCTGAACAATCTGAATCAGATTCTGTTCGCATTTCTTCCAGTTCCCTCTTCATCATATCTTCTATCTTTTGAATAGCATTTGAAGCCATCGGGTCTTCAGAAGGTAGTTTTTTGAACTGTGGGTCCAATAAATTCGCGATAGCTAAAGACGAAACTTGTTAGATAGCACCCATCCGTTTGTTGATTTCTTTTAGGACGAGCTTATGTACTTCCATCACTAAAGGTTCATCCGTCTCAACTGATTTGAGTTTTGAAAACATGCAGTGCACTAAAGGGATCACTTTACTGCTGGTACAATATTTATCCCCAGATATTTCTTTAGTTGCTGCTTCAAGTGGGCGTAGTATGTTAAGAAGAAATGACGCGATATTTAATTCCAAACCAGTCAGCATTGGAGGTACTGTTTATGGCAAATCAATATATCACTTACAACATTTTTAAGCTCCAAAAATCTTTGAATCATATAATATGTGCTATTCCAGCGTGTTGGCAGGCCTTAAATTAACTTTATTTCAGCACTTACTGACTTTCTCAAATCGTCGCTTGCCAAACAACTGTGTTTAAAGAAAGTAACAATGGTCTTTATTTTTGACAATATATTTTCTAAAGGTATTTTGAGAATATTTTGAGCAACTAAACTAAGTGTGTGAGCGAAACAAGGGATGTGCTTCTTCTTTCCAAATCCTAATTTCACAGCTTTTACCATATTCAGGTCGTTATCAGTAACGACCGCAGAGACTTTGTCCGTATCAAATCCCCAATCGTTGCAGGTCTTAAGGAGCATGTCTGCTATATATTCCGATGAATGGCTTTCATTGAGTTGATAAACTCCTAATGTCATTGATTCGAACACTGTGCCTAGACCAAAATGCGCTGTGACACCCAAAAAGCTGCGCATCTGCATGTCTGACCATATATCACTTGTTAACGTGAGGTGTTCAACATTTGAGAGTTTTGATTTTGTTAATGTTGCCAAGACGTCATACTTGTCATCAAGCCACCGTGTCACAGTTGCTCTGCTGGGTATTTTATAATGAGGAGCAGTAACTTTAAACAAATTTTTGAAGCCTACTAGGTACTTTTAGCCTTGCACTAAGGTGTAACTCCGCCCTACACTGTCGGGAAATTTCATGTCAACTGTAATTTTTTGTTTTTTTTTTTTTCAGAATTAAATAAAAATGTGATGTGATTTTGTAGGTAACAAAATCAAATATAAAAATACAATTTCCTGTTTTTTGTTTTGCTTTAAAACCAATCATATAACGTAGTTTTTTTTTTGTAGTTTTATCCAAGTTAAAAAAAATAATAATAATGAGATTTTGTAGGTGACATAATATCGTATAGCGATACAAGTTTCTGTTTTTTTTGCGTTTTGCTTTAAAACCAATCATTTCGCGTAGTTTTTTCTTGTTTTATGCAAGTTAAAAGAAAAAAAATGACTGTGATTTTGTAGGTGACAAAAATAACGTATAGCGATACAATTTTCCAGTTTTTGTTTTGCCTTAAAACTAATCGTGTTGCAAATGTATTTTTTTTTTATTCAAGTAAAAAAATGTAATTTGATATTTTAGGCGACAAAAATAACGTATAGTAATACATTCTTCTGTTATTGTTTTGCTTTAAAACTGATTCTATCACGTCGAAGAAACGCATGTGTTCTTTCGATGTATCGAATGAAAAACATCGATGCATCGTTAAACATCGAAAGTAAACGATGCATCGGATTGATTCGATGCATCGAATAGTAAACATCGATGTTTTCGATACATCGATGTATATCGAGCATCCCTACTTACGAACGTAAACCTGGCTTAAGGTGCAGGTCTAGAAGACAATGTGCTGCTATTAGATTATAAGATTCAGATGCTCATGTTGAAGAAAGAAGAAAAAACCAAGCTGAAATAAAGCTGCCATCGGTTAACCCCCCCCCCCCCCCCCACACACACACACACACATCCCTGCACCTTCGCTTACTTTTCTGTTTTTAAATATGTTGTAAATTGATTCTCTTCATGAGACAGATTAGACGATAGGATGATATAATGATGGCTTTCCATCATATTATGTCGACTCGGTGTTGTTTGGGACAAATCTTACGTTACTAACAGTTTTCTATATCCAATTCTGGCAATGAAACTCCAAGTCCACGCGTACGAAGTCGCGGGTAACAGCTAGTTATTAATATTGGGAAAGATGAGGAGGCAGCTGAAACTGCTGAACTGGGGTTAGTGGGAGCAGGTGATCGCTCAAGTGGCCTAGCAAAAGAGCAATAGAGTGGGAGTTGTGAAAATCATTAACAGGTGGGAGGGTGAGGAAGCAACTGAAACTGGGGTTAGTGGGAGCATGTGGTCGCTCAAGTGGCCTAATAAAAGAGCAATAGAGTGGGAGGAGTAACTGGCGTTAGTCGGGCCAGGTGTTCGCTCAAGTTGCATAACAAAAGAGCAATAGAGGGGAAGGTGTAACTGGGGTTAGTGGGGCCAGGTGGCCGCTCAAGTGTCCTAACAAAAGAGCAATAGAGGGAGGGGTAGGTGTTAAAATGTTTGGGAGTTGGAGGAGGCGTCTGAAACTGGGGTTAGTGGGAGCAGGTGGTCGCTGAAGTGACCTACTCGTATGTTTTGTAATGCCGTCTGAATATTACTTGTTGTAGCCTGCGTTGGCAGCTGAACTATATAATTTCATTGTGTGTGAACATCTGATTGTCCCATAAAAGGCTGGTCAATGTGGGGTGGATGTAGGTAGCTGTTCGTTCTAGAGATGGGTCGTTCGTGAGTGAATCAGCTCTTTAGAACAGTTCTTTTGAAAGAGCGAGTAAGCAGTCGCTCACTAAAAGTGAGCGGTAGTTCTTCTTGGAAGCCGTAATGAGGGTGGTGTGTCGGCGTCGATTGAACTTCAGTCGAGTGGGCGCAGACAATGTCGGTTTCGGCTTTGCCATTCTCGCCTGACCCTTGTTTGTTCTCTGTTCCACGCCGTTCATTGTTTATCCACTCCGCTATGAAGAATAAGAAACGCCGAAGATTGAGAAGAGCTAGTTCGTTCGCAACGTTCGATTCAATCGCTCAGCACAGCTCGGAGCAGTGAGCAGTGCCACTGGAGAGCTAGTTCGTTCGCGACGTTCGATTCAATCGCTCAGCACAGCTCGGAGCAGTGTCACTGGAGAGCTAGTTCGTTCGCGACGTTCGATTCAATCGCTCAGCACAGCTCGGAGCAGTGCCACTGGAGAGCTAGTTCTTTACCGCTCCGCTAACCGCTTCTCTTTCTCTCTCTCCCTGGTAAGCGTTATACTACATGTTATTTCAAGTTTTTAATCTAAACTACGATCCAAGTGTGACCACTATAAACGTTTAAACATAATCGTAACACCAAATATTTATCGATACGTTTTTCATAGATTTGCGTGTTTATTTGAAGTTTCCCCTTGTCTGTAACAGGTCAAGAAAATGAGCAGACTTACCAGTGATGTTTGGTATCATTTCGAAAAGAACGAGAAGGACAAGAAAGGGAAATGCAACTATTGCAAGGCGATTTTATCTATATCGTCAGGATCGACGACCAATTTGAAGAGACACCTTAAGACTTTGCACCGGTCGATACCATTAAAACGCTAGGGAAATGCGCAGCGATCACGTTCGCCTTCAGTGGATGACTCCGGGGTTAGAACTTCTCATCGAAGTGACTCTAATCCACTCCCAAAAGCAAGTAGTTCTAATGCCAGTGCCTCCACGTTTTCTCTGGAATGGTGCTGCTTGGACGACACCATGGCTCGGAGACCGTCACCGTTATCGACGCCGCGGTTTGCTCAGACATCGATGAATACATTCGTTGATGTAAATCAACCAATCTCAATTACTAGGAAACGGGCTTTAGATATTCAGTTACTAAAAGTGGTGTGTAAAGAATATCACCCCTTCTCTCTTGTCGAGGATGAGGAATTTCAGAAATTCGTAAGAATTAGAGATGGAGCAGACGCTCACTTAAAGTGAACAGTAGTTCTTCTAAGCTAAAAAAAAGGTCTACTATTTGTATTGAAGTCGACATAAGGGGGTATTTTCAACGGAAAGTGGGGGTATAACGGATTGTGAGGGGTGAGACCTAAAAAAAAGGTCTCAAATAAAACTGAGCTACTGAGCAAGTGAACCATTCAAAAGAACTAGTTCTTTTCATTGAGTGATCAAATGAACAACCGCTCTTTTTAATGAATCACTTTGCCCATCTCTAGTTCGTTCACACCTGGGCACTCAAATGGAAGGCAGCTGAAGGTTGGGTTAGTGGGGCAAGGTGGTCGCTCAAGAGCAATTACAGTTGTTCCGAATCCGCCGCTAGGGCGCTTTGAGAGCACTCCCCCAAATCCCCACTACTTTAACACATTGCTTTCTTTCTGTGCCGCATATGCCGTCGACTTCGAGAAGGGGGAGTCATCGTTTTCCTCGCGGGAGTCGCACATTCTGGACTTGGACGTTCTGTGACGCAGTCCCACATCCTTGGCCGGTACCTGGTCTAATACAGTTGTCCTTACTTCTGGATCGGGACGTGATCCGAGACTCTTTGCTGAATCGCGGCTTCTGGAACGCTGCAAGACCGAACCCGACTGGTCGTGGGATCGATACCACGCAGTGACACGCTGTGCCGCTCATCGCGTCGCAATCTACTAGATGGTAATGTGTTACTTCAGCCGGCCAAAGTCCATCTGTTTCTTGGACAGTAAAGACTCGTAAACAAACTCGATATTAGGATCTCAGATCCCATCATGCAAAGTTCTGAGTTAGTCGACATATTTTGCTGAACATTATGTGTCGTGAAAGTTCCTTGTTTATTACGAATTCTATAATACGCCCGAGACTAATTTTCAATGTTCATGTGCACAATGACAAGTTGCTGATGTTTGTTGTCACTTTATTTCATATATACTTTGTTAATTGCATTGCTTGATTCCATTGAATATTCCTGAAACAAATTCAATCATTTTTTGCTTTATTTAATCGGCTAATTGTAAGGTCTAGGTATTGCGTTGAAATTTTGCATTAATTTGTATTAATGGTAAGTGTAAATATGCCTAGCAGTGTAATTGCCAGAAGACTAAATAAATCTTAGTTGTCAGTTTTACTATAAGGAGGCGTCCATTAACTACATGAGGTGAAATGATGGAGGGGGGTCCGGCGAAATCTCACCAAAGTGGAGGGGCGTCGACGAAAAAAAAAGTCCGCAAACGGCGCAGATGTCAACTTTAGGGGGAGATAAGGTCTAGAATCGACGCGGAAACCGACTCTTGAGATAGAGGGGGTATTACCGCCCTCGGAGGTATGAGAGCTAAAAAATTCTCACCATAGGGGGGGGGGGGTCCGGAATTCCAGAAAAACACCTCACGTCATTAATGGACGCCCCCTAATCCTGCCGCTGTTAAGATTCTTGTCCACAGAATTATCATAAATTCAAGAATCATATCTTTTATTTACAATTATAAATCTGTAAGCAAGCTGCATGTGTCTCTTTATTTGAACGGAAGCCGTGGAAAAACTATTACAGCAATTTGGACGGGGTTTTCAAATTTTTAGAACAAAATATGCGAAAATAGATAATTACTTATACATACCATGGGAAGGTTCAAGTAATTTAAAACCTTTATATATGGGAAATTGTGAGCCACGGATCGTTATGTACTTTCAGACACTCACTCCTTTCGCAAAAATCTGATAAAACTCTAAAATAAACGGAATACGTGAATCAAACGTAATCACCATTTAATTATATCGTAACAGGTCAGCTGCGATGCTAAATGCGTTAGATTACTAATGTCGTTGACATGTATTGTCTCTGGTAGAATGTTAAACAATTTGTCTCTGGCACAATATGTCTTCACGCTGTACAATAGGTGACAATACGCCAATACTTTTTCCTTAAATATCATTATGGCTACGAAATTCAGTTTTTTTCTCAAAGAAAGATGTCAGAAACAGGAACAGGTAACAATACATAGTTTTTCCACAATAACTTCTGCAGAACTGCCCATATTTCTATGGACTTTACTCAATTAATATATATTTGGTGGCTCTCATGTGCATATATTCTTAAATAATATCGTACAAATTTTGGCTGCTGTTCAAACCACAGGCAGTAAAATGAACAGTTCTTTGTATAAAATAACTTAATAACCCTAATTTTTATCTCCATACGTGCTATTGAGTTAATGACGATAGCAACATGCAACCAACGAAATTAAAAATTAACTAGGCAACTAACACTTTATGTTACACCGCATAAATTATAAAACTAGATCCATTATGCCTTATGCTGTTACATAGCGTGTCAATTGTCATTCTTGTTCAGGATGTATTTCAACCTAACGACAAACGTGGCTTCTGTCACATGCCCATTAATACATTCACTGTTTCTCTATCGAATTTTTGCCTGCTGGAGATACTTATATGCTACTAAAATCTATTAGTATAATAGACAAGATGTAGCGTTGTCGCACCTACGTCATGTCACGCGGTGACGTCAAACTATGACGTTGCCTATGACGTCACGCTTTACGATATTATTTGTGGGAGTGCGCGTTATTTAGTATCATTTCCAAGCAACAGTGAATAAATTAACTCACAGAATACTGAAATAAAAGTATGTATTGCGTTAAAATCGATATTTCAATCATTAGATGCTTATATTTACCTAATATTCTTTTGATATATTCAAGTATTCCTTAAATTCTTTGTCCATAGATATTGTAAGATAAAAGCTTTGTATTTCGAGCATCAGTGCTGCTAAATGTTTGGTTAGAGTATAACTAGCATGGATTAGAATTACAAGTTTCATTTGACGTTAACGCAGAGGGCATGAATAATTTAGTTTTTTTTTTCAAAATTTAAACTGTGTCCTATTACTGAAATTATTTGTGTTTAAATTGGCATATTAATTATCAGTTTTTTTACTGAAACATTACATGGTTCAAATGAAAGAAGTTGCAAATTGTTCGCGATATATACGGCCTAAACCATAATGAAATATTACATGGCGTAGCTTAAGTTGTTATAGCATCCTTCGTTCTTGCTGGAGTCATTATTTCAGCAGATGTAAGCTTTCTTAGCCGTAAAAATATCGATCTTCATCATAGGTAGCTATTAAGAAAGAAATGTGTCAGCACCTATGAAGATTTGGGATCAAGTTTATATCGCGATGCATGGAATGTATTAAATTGCGTGTGATTGAAGCTTTGCTTTTCTATCAGAAATTTTAGCGGATATTATGGTTAAGCAGAAATGCAACCTGGACCAAGATGACAACTGAAGCTTTTTGCTACAGCACAATGAACGATAAATTACAATGAGCTTCATTTTGTAACAATTCTGATTAATTAAGCAACTGCAGAGAAATATCCACGTTATTTAATAACATTTCTAGGCATCCACGAATAAATTAACTGACTGAACATACTTATTAGTTGCTTAGATTTATTTAATATTAGTTTATGTAGAAGTATTCGTTGATATCTCATATATGTAAGTTAATTTTCGCAATGCTAGCGGCAGTTTTGATAGATTGTTATTAAAATTGGCACTTGAAGTTACAGCAGAGGGCATGCGGTTTTTTAGTAATTTTTTTTCTGTTACTTAATTCATTACTTCGTTCTAACGAAAGTATTGCTAACATTTTTCGGTTGCGGAGCATCTTACGTTTCAGAATTTTTAATTTAATTCATGGTGACGTTTCGAAAAAAAGGAGGGTGCAAATGTGAAAAAGATGCCATTATAACGAAGCAATTGATACAAATTTCAACAGGGCAGTACCAGTTTCCGGCCGGTGGAAAATATCACCTTCCACCCATTAAAACCAATATTACGTTGGAATGACGTAAGCTGCTAACATTTATTTTTAATTTACTTTGGTTTTACTGATGCCTTATTTCAGCCGCATGTAACTGTGTCAGCTATTCAAATGTGTTAGTATAATTCTGAATAACGAATATTAAAAATTAAGATTGAAGAAACCTTATAGATTTTTTATTTGGTTTATTTCGCGATGCAATGTGACCATTGAAATGTGATAAGTATATGTATTAATATGCGTGTAAAGTAAGTATTGTTTCTCTGGCGGCATGTTTAGCACATGGAGGAAGGAAATATTTCCTCCATGTTTTAGCGTAGTACTGTACGCGGTTATGGGATTCTACGATAACCGTGAAGCCGCAATTTGTTGATGGATTCTTATGTAACTCGACGAAAAAAACTGAAAGTAGAGAATAAAATGTTTTGATATCTTACTTAATTCTAGAGATATTGTATCTCAAAATTGACGTGGTTAGGTTGAAATGCGGCCTGGAACAGAAGAAAAATTTCGACATTGCCAAATTTGATGATGATATCGTATGTAACTCGAAGAGACAAATCGAAAACAAATAATACATTTTCTTTCCATATCTCGCTTAGTTCTCGAGATATTGTATCTCAAAATTTGGGTGGTTTGGGTGAAATCTGGCCTGGACCAGAAAAAACAAATTACCAAAACCGCTATATCTACACGATGGAAATGCACTATATGTGTTTTATTTTCTTCCTGGAGTGTTGTTGTTAGGTTGAAATACGTCCTGGACCAGAGAAACTTCACCAAAATCACAGTTATAAATGATTTTCAACATGCTATATCTCGAAAACCAAGAAAGATATAAAAAAAAATGTTATTCTTTATTTTCGATTTATTTCGTCGAGTTCTACAAGAATTCATCATCAGATTGTGGCACCACGGTAATGATTGAACTGCCTGTTGTTAGATTGAAATGCAACCTGGACCAGGATAGCAACAGAAACATTTTGTTATTGCGCAAGGCAATAGGAATTATATTATGATTTATTTTTGTGTTTATTTAAGCGATTGCTAAGAAATGATTTGCCATAATACTGAAGTTGTTATGATTTAATTTAGTATCCTTCGTTTTCACTGTGGTCATTATTTCAACTATAGGCTATGTAATTTATGTCATCCGTTAACACATCGATCTTCATCGCATTATTAGCGAAGATTGTGGTTTGACTGAAATGCGACCTGCATCAAGTTGACAACTGAAACATTTTGCTACATCACAAGGGATGAGAAATTACAGCACATTGAGCTTTATTTCAAAACAATTCTGTTTAGGTAAGCAACTAAAAAGAAATTAATTGCCAGAATACTCCAAACCCGTCAATTTTGACGGGCTTTGTGGCTAGTCTTAACATAAATAATATCGCTTTATTAAAAGCAAAGAGAACTTAAAATAATTCATATCCTGATGCTATATCGCATTTATTATAAAAGCTAAATCCATATTGTCTCTTACATTTCAACAAAGCTTATCAACTGTCATCATGGTCCAGGATGTATTTCAACCGAACCACAACCTCCGATATTATTACAGTACGAAAATCATAGTTTTAGTTAAATGTGCATTATTAATACATACCATGTACCGTGATTAAATCATGACATTTTGGAATTACTTTTATATGGCTGAAATAATGCCATTAGTAATATGGTGATTTGAAAGCGAAGGAAATTAAAAATAATCCTTAAGATGTTATAGGCTACCACGCAAGATTAGTTTTAATTCAAATAAATTTAGAGTTTATAGCAGAAATAACTGATCGTACTAACATAGTGTCAAAATAAAACCAATATCCTAATAGCAAAAGGAAAAATTCTATTTTGGAAAGTTAAATTGGGAATCACTGGAGGAAGGTAGTGTAATGGTTATTACCAAAATATAACCGACTGCTCGTCACCCAACACTAAACTGCAACCGGTTTAACTCCAGATTGTCACTGACCCCTCGTAACCACAGCTTGTGAAGACTATTAGTGGGGTGATTAGTCGATTAGCCAGGAATGGCAAGTGGTAGGCACTGTTCCGAAGTAGCTTCTTGACACTTACTTGCATGGAGTGCTGCGCATCCTCGAACGTCCTCTCTTCAGCTTGCTCCGGGGTTGACTCTAACTTTCCCTGGAAGCCAACTTGGTCACGAATTGGTAAGCAGACAGAGAAAGTCCGTAAATGATTTAAACCCGTTTATTACTTCCCATTAGTCCGATTCCACACACGCTAGGTTATCCCACGGAGCACTAATCCAGGCGCTGGTAACAGTACTTACAGCAATTACACGTTACTGGAACATTCGATCGAACAGATGGAAACGCGATTGGAACCGAGATCGGACCCGGCTGGACCCAGCTGGCTTCCTAAACGGACATAGTGGCGGCGTCGATCAGTATAACACTTCCGAGCCTCGAGGCCCTCTGAAGCCTCGTTTATATAGTACAGCAGTATACTGACTTGGCAGACCTTGATCAAAGTTCGTTGTACATTCTAGAAAACTCTCGTAGCTCGAGAGCCACTCAGCATATATCGGACGTCAGCTTCGAATATTCCCGAAGCTGCCTGAATGCAAGCGTTCACCTGATGCCGCTCGCTCAGCGCTGAATCTGCCTTTGTCAGCGTCTGTCTCGACCATTACCGATCTCGCGGTTTACACAGGTGCCGCCTTCACTCAACCTTTATTTCCACAATTTATTCCTTTATTTATTTTAATTGTTATCCATTAAATTTTGCCCATTACAGTAGGAATGCGAAGAGAGTGCTGGGAATATACAGGGCATATGTTGGTGACGGGGCTTGGAGGGTTAATGGACGAAGAATTGGGAATAGTTCATGTAAGGGGAAACACAACTATGACCACAAGCTGGCACTCGATTTCATGCATAAGGGGGCAGGAAAATTTTCTTTTGTTGGTAAGGGTGTCAGGGATTGGGAAGTGATGAATAATATACCAAAAATGCTTAAGGAATTTAAAATTAAAATTTGTAAATCAGAAAAATTAATGGGGGAGGGATTTAATATACCAATTATAAAAGAAAATGTTAATAAATAAAATAAAAAGGAGTAATTAGATGACTGGGAAAATTGACACCGGAGCATTAGCTACATTGTAATTAAATTAATAATAACAATAATTCGTGCAGTCCTCCGTATCAGTATTTAAAAATGGCACACAGAGGCATTACAGTGATCAAACTACAAAGTAAGATAAAGGTAACATTTTATGTCTCTTAAACATTGTTACACCTACTTATATCACAAAAGAAAACCTTTTTTAAACAACTTTATTTCTCACAATCTCTACAAATTAGTACACTTAATTTTTAGATACCTCTTCTACTATTTCATAAATTGTATAACATTAAAATATTAATGAAACAAAACCTTCGGACATCAATTTGATAACCGAACCTTAGGCAAAAACTAAAACAAAGGGAAGTTTTTAGAAGACATTTAGAATTCACGCCTCTCAACGTTAATATTTGGTAATAGAATAAAATCGGTAAAAAAGTTTTACACATACAAACGCACACGCATGCGAAGCAGCGGGCAAATGCTAGTTAATTATAAATATCGAAATCTTATCATCCACATCCCCACCAAACCTGATTTACTACAACGTCTAATGTTTGATGCTGTGAAAACTCTGTCAAAATCGATTCAGCAGTTTTCGGGTAATGCAAGATTATTTGTAAATTAATGTGTTGTAGTGATCTAGGCGATCACTTGCCCAAATACGTCAAATTAATTTCTCAAGTCGGTATCCAGGGCGGGCGAGCATGGAAAAGTTAAGCAATAGAGCTATGACCTGGGAAGTAGCACGCATATCAGCAAGCCAGTGGCCAAGCGGCTGTCCTTATTGCAAGCTGTTAAAGTTACTCCATACAGCAGGTTAGCGAGGAGTATTGCCCTCTCCACATAGTGATGATAGGAAGGGGGAGTATCTATTTAAACTCTGGGAGCAGGGGTCTGTCTGTCTCTCTACGAAAGTCTGTCAACGTACCACACCGACGCCGAGGGCGCCGGGAGGCGTCGGCGCCGCCGGGGCGGCGGCTGCAGAGAAGAAGATGGCTGTCGTCTACTACTAAGGTGGGCTCTGCTGCGATAGCTGGTGTGGATAGTCAGAGGGGCATATTCATGGGGACAGTTAAAGAGTAAATCATTTGGTCATATTCATATGGGCATAATCTTGTAGAGTTCTTATCAATATTCCAGTTAGTTTGGGCTGCGAGGTGCCCATAAGTTACATGCTCGCCCCGTCCTTGGCCGTATCTCTAATGTTGTGTTACAACTCCAATTAGAAAATGTAAATGTTCACATATGCCATCAGTCATTGCTCATGTAAATAAATATGTAAATAGCCAATTGCCGTTTACCGTGATTTATCCTAGCTTCCTCAGCCATTCCACTATTAATATTTGAATGTACTGAGCCATAAAACCTGTCAGGTGTTGCAGTAGGAACCTATGACGAATATTCATATCAGAACTATGGTCGATCTCCTATGGTCGACCCTTATCCACGGCTCCAGTGGAAGTTACCCTGTCTGGTCTTATCACTAAACTTTCAGGGTCACTACAAGAAGGGGTTAAAATTGTGGTGTCAGTTGTGGGGTGCACTTGCACAGGGGTGTGCAAGTGGTTCGCAAGATCACTGAATATTTCGTCCTATGTATGTACATTACGTCAGTTCAGGTTTCTGTCCTTTGGCCAGCCCTGCGTCAGACAACGACACGGCTTGGGTATAGTTATAGAAGAGTTAACGGCAATAGTTAATCCACATCCACTATCCAGTATCCCACAGAAGACGTCGTAGGAGGAGGAGATGGTCCGATTACGGAAGTGGCCAAGCGGAGTTGGAGGTAGCCACAACGCAGCATTCAGCAGGCGGGTCGTCGACACGAGACATTGCTGCAACAGCAGGAAATCGCCGATCGTGCAGTTTGGGTCAGCAATCTTAAGCAGGCCACAAGACGCAAGTAAGTTCGCAAGCAGTAGGCGGAAAAAATAACGCAAGCTCCAAGTATCAATGCCTCAAGGAAGCCCTATTGTTTAAATGAAGAAAGTGTTGTTGCCCTCAGAATTTAAAACGCAAAGAAAAGTGCTGCAGTATTAAATTAAAAGATGTGTAACGTTACTAGTTAAAGCGAAATTTCATGAAATATAATTATGTAAAGAAGTTACATTTAATGTCAAGAGTCCACCTATAACTGCAAGAATTATAAGTTATAAATATATGATTATAAGAAAATTTAGTAGAATTGAATCGTGAAATTCATAAAGTAAATGTTGTTAAATTAAATCCCGAAGTGAAAGTGTGTTGTGTATGTAACTTTATAAGGAGCAGAAATAAATGTGGAAAAGTACTTTCGTGAAAATATCTTAAATTGTTCATATATTTGGAATTAAACTCGCGTATGACTCGTAAATCGATGGTCTAATGGTTTACCCTTATCATGTAATTAATATTAGAAGTTTGAAAGAGAAAATGTATTTTTTCTGTAATCCTGAATGACTAGCTGAAGGAGAAGTTGTGTTAACTAGAATAAAATAATTCTTGAGGTCTCGATGCTAATTGTTACAAGGACAATCAACACTGATAAGTGAAGAAGGAGTTATTATTTGATTATTGAATCCTTTTTAACAGTTGAGTAAAGGGGTATACGAAATTATCAGTAATTATATGCAGTTGAAGAGTACCTATTAATTAAGATTATAATAGTTAAAGAAGAATCGTTGGGAACGGAAATCTTTATAAATGTTTCAAGTTCATTTTAATGATTAAAAGAAAGTGTACAAAGAAGTTTATGTAATCGGGAGTTAGAATGATGATTTCATAAATAGGAGGACCACTGCAAATTAAAACATGCTAACAGTTACGCGTGATTTTGGCTACTTGACTTTGAAAGGTGTAATAACATAAGAGTTTCTTTAATAACAAAAATAAACAGCACTTCAGGGGGAGTAAAATTCAGAATGGGTATAGTTAAAATTCGAGTGAAAATCAGCATGTTAATTAATCTTAAGATGGGAATGCATGTTCGTAAGCTAAATGAGATTTTTTTAGTTGGTTAAGTAAAGACATTCAATTGTAATGCAACACAAATGAACGTGTCAATTGAGAAAGTTAATCTTAGAGCATTTAAAATCAAGAAATTCACAAGTGACGAAAGTACAGAAACTTAAAGAATGATGAATTAAGAAATTGCATATTCCAGTAACGTGAAGTATAACATGGTTGGTAACTAAAATATTGGTGTAAGTGTGTTCAACTGTTGCAAAGATTATCGTACGCGAGTTACATGGGTAATTAATTGGTCATTATTAAGTCTTAGACTGTAATATATAAGAATCGAATCACTTAATATAACATGTTATAAAGGAATCTTGAAAATAAGGTGGTACGATGTTTTAAGAGATCAAGAAATGCGAGGACAGCGCATCCATATTAAATGAGATTATCAGTAAATTAAAGGGAGCTTAGCATGGTAGTATGGAAGTAAAGGGCAGTAAAATAAATTAAATGGAGTTAATATGGCAGTATTCAAGTAAAGGGCAATAAAATAAATTAATATAAGGTATAGACGAGGCACAAATGTAATCATAATGCATAACCGAAAGAACGGGGGCCGATGATTAATTATATGAGAAATTCTATAAGTGCTGTTCCTACGAGGTGGAACGAGAGAATGGTTGTGTGTTAAAGATGTAGATAACAGATTATAAGGAGGGATCTAGAAAAATTGATCTCCATGTAAGGTGGAAGACGGGTAAATATCTTCCAAAAATTAGCGGTGGTTTGCGGGGTTAAACATAAACCTGGAGGGTTTAAATAGAGTCGCTCAGGGTGGCGAAAATTGCAATAGAGGGGAGTCGCCCGGGAGAGGCGAAAACTGGCGAGAGTTGAAGGGGTTACATGATGTCGCCGGGTGAGGCGAGATTTGAGCAGAATTGGGTGAAAATGAGGATGCCTGGTGCAACACACTTGAATCCACTTTAACGCGGGAAGTGTATGTCCAAGGTGCCTGTGAGGAATAGGAAAAGGTAAGTGAATTCGGTGACTAGGTGTTGCCAATGGTAGCATGGTGTCAGTGGACTTAAATGTCCCTATGCTGACGAAGGAATGGTGTTAAAGATGAAAGGTAGGTTGAGTGAAGCAATATCATAGAGAGGGTAGAAGTAAGTTATATATGATGTAACGGGTATAATTATTTGGCGGGTAGTCGGTAATTAAGGAGAGATGACGATGGGGTCGTCATTGGAATTATGGAGGAGCTGGTGGTAATAATAACGAAGTGGGCGTTACTAGTTAACTGGCGCAAGACGATTGGAGGTCGTCTCAAAAATGGAGGGGAAAATAAAGGTATTGCAGAGGAATGCAGTATCTGGTAATGGAGGGAGGTAAGGAAAACCTCTAGGCGAAGGGTGTTGAGGAGATTATGGGGAGGTAGGTGCGAAATCTACCATAAGAGGAGTATTGGGGAGGCAAGGAAATCCTTAATGTTAATCCGTACTAGGTGAGGTACGAAGAACCCTGGGTGGTTATAAAATAAAAATAAACTCCATATTATTCAGCCGTGCACGGGGAAAGTGTCAACGAAGACGTGAACCGGGTATGGTTACGCACAAAGGTCGAGGGGAGTTTAGGTGGGAAATACCGAACTGTGGAGAGTTCGGGTTGGCGTTAGTGGGCGTTGCTGTCATCAGCTAAACAGTAAGTGTGTCGCTAGCGAAGCATGACGTCAGGAGTCGAGCTGGTAGTGTAACGGCGGCGCAGTAGAGGCGCGTAAAACTAAATGTAATTGGAATATAAAGCTAAATTGCTTAATAAGGCGTAGGGGAGGAGAAAAATTGCAAGCATTAATAGGGAGAATCAGATCAAATATCCCTTATAATTAGCGGTAGTTTAAAAGAGGAGGAGTTGAAAAGAATAAATGTAAATACATATCTAATATAATTATCATTCAGCATAACTGCCCATTTACATAGAATAGGCAGAAGAGATGTTATTAAAGGGAATTTAATTTATGGGGACTATTTAAAGTAAAGAAGGTAGTATAGAAAAAGGTAACTTTTATGAATTAAAATAAAGGAGTAAAATTAAAAGTATTTTGTATGGTAGGCACGAGAGGAGCATTCTTTGCATATGAAAGTCTGTGCATGAAAAGACGAGAATAAGCTAGTTCCTAAGTGTTAACTGGTGTATCATTTAAGTAATGTGAGTCCTGCAGAATAAATTAAGAGTTGTGTTAAAAGAGATGAAATCATGATATGTGTATAATGGGGTACTTGACACTAACTATGAAACCATGAAACCTTAATTTACACTGATAGAGTAAGTTGTTAGGATACCGAAAATCAACTTCATTTTTTGGATAGGAGTTAAAAACATACTATTTTTAATAAAATAAAAATGTAAAAAGTCAGCTGTTAGTCACGTGATACGAAACACCAATCGGAGCGCATGACGTCAGTTGTTGGTCTCGCGCCAGTTTAGCTGCCGTGTATTCTCATGCGGAGAACATCTTTCCGTCGCTTATTTAAGTTTGTTAAGGTTTCAGTGCTGGCTGTAAAACATTTGTTCTTCTTATACTCGCAATGGAAGTTGGTTTTATCAAGGCAAATAGCTCTAATTTGCCCAGAATTGACGTGATGATGCTGGGAGTGTTTTTGCATCAAACACCGATTTCTGCTCACCAGAATTCCGGAATGTCAAAACGTCCAAGTAAATACTTAGTTGTTATACATAATACCATATTACGATAGATAAAACGTTAGAATATAAGGTATTTTAGAAGCGTGTGTGTTAGTGGTGCATTTTACTTAATACAGATTGGTAATTTGCGATTTTAATCAACAGGTCTACATTTCGAGTAATTTCGAGTATTTCATTGTAGTATCTTTTAAAATGTGTTTAATATGACTGTTGCTTCGCAGAATCATGTGCAGTATTTGTTAGTATAATTACTATTTTAAAAAATCCTTGAGTGATTTCTACAACTATTGTTTGCGGCGCTGGGTTAGTTAAAGTTAAGTCTGTTCACATTCGTTCGACGCTATTTTTTCGGCAGTAATGTTGTGAATATAAAGCTTTTTCTTTCTATATTAGAGGTTATACAAGTTTTTGTATAGCTAGAAAAATATTTTGATCATGTTTTCTAAGAAAGTCGTAAACTATCGTCCTATTCAGGTCGAAATTTTTTTCGATATTCGTTGAAGCGGGGATTCTACGATAATCGTAGCGCCGGAATTTGGTGATAGATTCTTAAGTAACGTGACAAATTGAATGTAAGGAATAAAATTTGATATCTCGCTTAGTTCTCGAGATATACTATCTCAAAAGTGGTTAGGTCGAAATGCGGCCTCGACCAGAAGAAAAATTTCTCCAAATCTAAATTCGATGATTGATTCTTCAGTAACTCGAAGACAGAAATCAAAAGTAACGAATATTTTTTTCATTAGTACTTTTTATACTGATCCCATTATATGATACTCCATATAGTTTTCCAAATCGTTCGGCAACTATATCAATAAAAAAAAAATTGATGCATTTACAACGAACAGCATTTTATCCACCAGGGTTGTAATTTATTTACCGGTAATAATTTAAGTTCATCACAGCACAAAATATTGACGTACCTAGCTTATTAAACATAATAAAATATTAATCACAAACTTTCGCCAAAATGTTCTTCACATAAATATATTGAGGGTGTTGTAGACACATAAGCCGGATTGCGTCGTGCAAGCATTAACCACTTTTTCCAAATACTTCGTTGCGTGGAACGGAAACAAACAATTTGTTTGGTGCATTTAAGGTCGTGTTTACACACAGAGGCACCACACACCATTTGTAAACTCTAGAACACATTTTATTAATAAAATAAGCAAACCGCCTATATGTTTACAATGGCACGAGCCAACAACTGACGTCACAAGAGACCAACTGACAGCTGGGAGCGTTTTGGCGCCAATATTCAAATCATCGCATAAAAATGCAAAATTTTGCTATTTTCCGTTCGTTATTTCAAGAAATAATATTTTTTTGTTTATAGTAGATGACCAGCTACAATACTGACTACTTTCCCAAAATTAGTCAAGTACCCCATTGTTGTACTCAATGTATTAAAATGTTTGGGGAGAATGTGATCTTAGTTCCTCGATGGGATATTGTGGAAGGTTAAATTAACCATTAAGTATAAATAAGAGAAATTAAGTGGAGTTAATGAGCTAACCAGTCATGGTGCATTTTCGTAATAGCAGTCACTGGCATCAAGGAAATAAGATCATATTAAACTATTTTGGAGTGATTACAATGTCTCGAGTCATATGGTATAAATGTAATATTAAAGCATGAATATGCTTTTACATCATAAGGGAGTAGTGAAAAATCAAATGAAAAGTCATCATTGTTGTTGTGTATAATATCTTCATAATTACTGAGTAACCTGAGGTTCTGAGAAACTGAAGATTTAATGACAAAAAATCTTCACAGGTTTCAGCCGGATTTTATTATAAGATGACAAGCTTTCGGCCACTATCTCAGTAGACATCTTCAGGTCGATAACAGTAGCGGCGATCTTGCGTTTACGAAAGCCAAGCGTTTACTGGTGTCGCCTAGCAACCTCATGACGCTAGCAGTCTTGCTTCGCTGTGATTGGTCGAGGCGGCGGTCACCCATCCAAGCGCTCACCACGCTCACAATTGCTTAACTACCGGAGCTTAGCAGTACCGGTCACCCATCCAAGTTCTTACCACTCTCAGTATTGCTTAACTGCCCGAGTCTAGCCGGCTGTCCACACTCCACCGGATCGCCGGCAACCAGGGAACGTGGGCCGCACAGTATAGATAACCCTGGTTTCCAAGCGTTGCTCAACAAATAACCCATGTCACGGTTAACCAGGTTGTCATGTAACCGTATTTCTATAGCTTCTTTAACCACGGACTCCCAAAAGAACGAACATTTAGTCAACACCTTCACGTTGTCAAAGTCCATTCTGTGGCCATTTTCAATAACATGTTGAGCAACAGCAGATTTTTCCATCTGAAAAAGCCGAATGTAGCGTTGATGTTCCGCCACACGGGCCTTGATTGTGCGTACTGTCTGTCCAATGTACGATTTCCCACATTCACAGTGTATACTATACACCCCCGGTGTCTTCAGCCCCAAGTCATCCTTCACAGAACGTAATAAGTCACGTATTTTGGCAGGAGGACGAAATATGCTCTTAATACCATGTCGATCTAGTATCCTGCCTATTTTCCCGGATATGTTACCAGCAAATGGGATATATGCCAGATCTTTATACCGTTCTTTAGGTTCAATTGGCTGTTTGTTTGGCTTTTTTTGCAGTGCCCTTTCTATTTGTCCGTTACAATATCCATTTCTCCTGAATGTAGTACGGAGATGTTCCAGTTCCGTCGGCAGACTGTCAGCATCAGAGATTTCTTTCGCTCTATGCACCAGTGTGTACAATACCGCATAGAGCGAAAGAAATCTCTGATGCTGACAGTCTGCCGACGGAACTGGAACATCTCCGTACTACATTCAGGAGAAATGGATATTGTAACGGACAAATAGAAAGGGCACTGCAAAAAACGCCAAACAAACAGCCAATTGAACCTAAAGAACGGTATAAAGATCTGGCATATATCCCATTTGCTGGTAACATATCCGGGAAAATAGGCAGGATACTAGATCGACATGGTATTAAGAGCATATTTCGTCCTCCTGCCAAAATACGTGACTTATTACGTTCTGTGAAGGATGACTTGGGGCTGAAGACACCGGGGGTGTATAGTATACACTGTGAATGTGGGAAATCTTACATTGGACAGACAGTACGCACAATCAAGGCCCGTGTGGCGGAACATCAACGCTACATTCGGCTTTTTCAGATGGAAAAATCTGCTGTTGCTCAACATGTTATTGAAAATGGCCACAGAATGGACTTTGACAACGTGAAGGTGTTGACTAAATGTTCGTTCTTTTGGGAGTCCGTGGTTAAAGAAGCTATAGAAATACGGTTACATGACAACCTGGTTAACCGTGACATGGGTTATTTGCTGAGCAACGCTTGGAAACCAGGGTTATCTATACTGTGCGGCCCACGTTCCCTGGTTGCCGGCGATCCGGTGGAGTGTGGACAGCCGGCTAGACTCGGGCAGTTAAGCAATGCTGAGAGTGGTAAGAACTTGGATGGGTGACCGGTACTGCTAAGCTCCGGTAGTTAAGCAATTGTGAGCGTGGTGAGCGCTTGGATGGGTGACCGCCGCCTCGACCAATCACAGCGAAGCAAGACTGCTAGCGTCATGAGGTTGCTAGGCGACACCAGTAAACGCTTGGCTTTCGTAAACGCAAGATCGCCGCTACTGTTATCGACCTGAAGATGGCTACTGAGATAGTGGCCGAAAGCTTGTCATCTTATAATAAAATCCGGCTGCAAACCTGTGAAGATTTTTTGTCATTTATTCGCCGGGAAAGTCTGCATTCACATATAAAATACCTCTACGGGGAGGAGATGTACATGAGGGTAAGACATCTGGAAAAATTACGAAAGAAGAAGGCTAGACTTTTGTGCTCCTTGGTCTTCCTACTGAGGTGTCGAGATTCAAACATTGTGCCTCGCTTTTGTATGGTTGGCCATCATATTGATACTCCAAAAGCCAACCGGATTCTACGTCGTGCAAGTCTTTCGCTTCTACGAGAGCGCATTCGCTACACACGTTTTTCACTTGATAAAAACGCCCTGGAATTATATCATTGCCATTTGGAGCTTGCTGCCATACTGTCGCCGGCCTCCTGGGATTGGGTAGATACTGCTACGTCGGCTCAGGCGAACCTGGAGTTTGACAAGACATCAGTCAGACAGGTTTCCAAATTTAACCGCCTGTCACGATATCAGCGTCCGGCAGAGGAACAAAGTTCTAAACACACAATAGTCAACCTAACTGAATTACAGCTGGACGAAGCAACTGAAAAAGTACTATCCAAAGGGTTAAACTTCGCCCCGACTCCTAAAACGGTTCCAGTTAAAGATATCATATGCGCAGTTGAATTGGCCGCACGCAAGCTTCCGGGAGATTCGGCCGAGGAAATTCGGAGGGAAACATGCAGGGTTCTGGAGAGAGCCAAACTTCCAAAGTCGAATATCACAAAATCTGAACGCATGGCCTTAAGAGCTTTACGCCAGAATGATGAAATTGTGGTCTTACCAGCGGACAAGGGTAATGCTACTGTCCTTATTACTGCTGAAATGTACGAGACCAAGGTAAGAAAGCTGCTTAATGACACTGCTTACAAGCCGCTCAATGAAGACCCAACTTCGAAAATAGAAAGAAAGGTAACAGCACTTCTAAAGAAGACGTGTTTTCCATCGGAAGTCGTTAAGGGTCTTCGACCTCGTGCTGCCAGACCACCTAGATTCTATGGTCTGCCAAAAATTCACAAGGAGGACGTCCCTTTACGGCCTATTGTGAGTACCATTAGTAGTCCCACATATGGTCTGGCTAAATATCTAGCTAGTATGCTTGGTTCCTACGTAGGGAAAGGTCCTCACCATGTTGTGAACTCAACACAATTTGTCAGTGTTCTTCAAAAGATGCACCTTTCGGAGACTGATGTTATGGTCAGCTTTGATGTAGTCTCACTTTTTACTAGAGTTCCACTGAGAGACACTTTGCAGCTGCTACGAAATCTCTTTGAATCTAGCATTGTTGATCTTTTTGAGTTGGTCCTTACATCCACTTACTTTACGTACGGTGGAGATTTCTATGAACAGACGGATGGTGTGGCAATGGGGTCACCTTTGTCTCCTGTTGTTGCTGATCTGTTTATGGAGCATTTTGAGAGTATAGCAATAGAAAGGTCTGTTCTTAAGCCGGCATGTTTCTTCCGATATGTGGATGATACATTTGTTGTTTGGCCCCATGGGATCATCAGTCTAAATGAATTTCTGGACCATCTAAATGGAATTCACCCAAACATACGTTTCACGATGGAACTGGAAGAGAATGGTAGCTTGCCTTTTTTGGACATTCTTATTCGGCGAAAACCAGATGGGACTCTTTCTCATAGTGTGTATAGAAAACCTACCCATACGGACCGTTACTTACATGCCGGAAGCTTCCACCACCCGGCTCAGAAAAATGCGGTATTGTACACACTGGTGCATAGAGCGAAAGAAATCTCTGATGCTGACAGTCTGCCGACGGAACTGGAACATCTCCGTACTACATTCAGGAGAAATGGATATTGTAACGGACAAATAGAAAGGGCACTACAAAAAACGCCAAACAAACAGCCAATTGAACCTAAAGAACGGTATAAAGATCTGGCATATATCCCATTTGCTGGTAACATATCCGGGAAAATAGGCAGGATACTAGATCGACATGGTATTAAGAGCATATTTCGTCCTCCTGCCAAAATACGTGACTTATTACGTTCTGTGAAGGATGACTTGGGGCTGAAGACACCGGGGGTGTATAGTATACACTGTGAATGTGGGAAATCTTACATTGGACAGACAGTACGCACAATCAAGGCCCGTGTGGCGGAACATCAACGCTACATTCGGCTTTTTCAGATGGAAAAATCTGCTGTTGCTCAACATGTTATTGAAAATGGCCACAGAATGGACTTTGACAACGTGAAGGTGTTGACTAAATGTTCGTTCTTTTGGGAGTCCGTGGTTAAAGAAGCTATAGAAATACGGTTACATGACAACCTGGTTAACCGTGACATGGGTTATTTGCTGAGCAACGCTTGGAAACCAGGGTTATCTATACTGTGCGGCCCACGTTCCCTGGTTGCCGGCGATCCGGTGGAGTGTGGACAGCCGGCTAGACTCGGGCAGTTAAGCAATGCTGAGAGTGGTAAGAACTTGGATGGGTGACCGGTACTGCTAAGCTCCGGTAGTTAAGCAATTGTGAGCGTGGTGAGCGCTTGGATGGGTGACCGCCGCCTCGACCAATCACAGCGAAGCAAGACTGCTAGCGTCATGAGGTTGCTAGGCGACACCAGTAAACGCTTGGCTTTCGTAAACGCAAGATCGCCGCTACTGTTATCGACCTGAAGATGGCTACTGAGATAGTGGCCGAAAGCTTGTCATCTTATAATAAAATCCGGCTGCAAACCTGTGAAGATTTTTTGTCATTTATTCGCCGGGAAAGTCTGCATTCACATATGAAGATTTAATGTTAATGACCCAGAGTTAGTTGGAAAAAAATGCATTGTGAAAAAATATCATTCATGTAAATCAATATGGAGGTGTGTCATTAAACGGTCATTAATAATCATGAATTAAAAAGCGAATGATCAACAAATGTCAGAAGAGAGTATACTAGATAACAATAGAAATGTAAATGTAAATTTATACGGTAGAAAACATGCTGAAGATTGTATATGGAGGGGTCATCTGAAGTGTAAAGAAACATTGTATGTATAGAACTAAGAGGATGTTCCACTAATGCAAAACTTTACGAGTGTTCTAGTAACCTGTAAGAAGGCTGTAGTGGTGAATGGAAACAAGTAAGCCGCTGAGCTGTCCTTACAACGCAGAGCTGACGTGACGTCGCGAATCATGTCAACTGCTGGCGTTGCAAAGCGTGGTCTCAGCTGGCGGGGACGCTCGTATCCGCTGAGCCACGCCAAACAAGAGTCGGCAAGGTCGACATCACCACCACAAATCAATCCAGTCGAAATCAAAACAAAATAAAACAGATAAACAATTCTAATTGTATTTCACAACACACCAACACCTCAGTAACACGAAGAAAAAGAAATTGTAATTAGTTTTAAGGAAAACCTGTATTTAGTTTTAAGTAATTTTGCAAACTGCGTTTACAAAACACGTCCTCTGTAGACTCCGGACGTGGCGAAGGGGGGGACATGTAGTGATCTAGGCGATCACTTGCCCAAATACGTCAAATTAATTTCTCAAGTCGGTATCCAGGGCGGGCGAGCATGGAAAAGTTAAGCAATGACCTGGGAAGTAGCACGCATATCAGCAAGCCAGTGGCCAAGCGGCTGTCCTTATTGCAAGCTGTTAAAGTTACTCCATACAGCAGGTTAGCGAGGAGTATTGCCCTCTCCACATAGTGATGATAGGAAGGGGGAGTATCTATTTAAACCCTGGGAGCAGGGGTCTGTCTGTCTCTCTACGAAAGTCTGTCAACGTACCACACCGACGCCGAGGGCGCCGGGAGGCGCCGGCGCCGCCGGGGCGGCGGCTGCAGAGAAGAAGATGGCTGTCGTCTACTACTAAGGTGGGCTCTGCTGCGATAGCTGGTGTGGATAGTCAGAGGGGCATATTCATGGGGACAGTTAAAGAGTAAATCATTTGGTCATATTCATATGGGCATAATCTTGTAGAGTTCTTATCAATATTCCAGTTAGTTTGGGCTGCGAGGTGCCCATAAGTTACATGCTCGCCCCGTCCTTGGCCGTATCTCTAATGTTGTGTTACAACTCCAATTAGACAATGTAAATGTTCACATATGCCATCAGTCATTGCTCATGTAAATAAATATGTAAATAGCCAATTGCCGTTTACCGTGATTTATCCTAGCTCCTCAGCCATTCCACTATTAATATTTGAATGTACTGAGCCATAAAACCTGTCAGGTGTTGCAGTAGGAACCTATGACGAATATTCATATCAGAACTATGGTCGATCTCCTATGGTCGACCCTTATCCACGGCTCCAGTGGAAGTTACCCTGTCTGGTCTTATCACTAAGCTTTCAGGGTCACTACAGTGTCATAAAGTCTTAAGAATTACATTAAATTTTTAATTTGACTTCAATCTGTCAAAAGCCATTCGAAATCTGGATTTTCAGCGTGATGCCGGAATAACAAACACATTCCAGATGTAATCGTAGGCTTCCACGGCCAGAGTCAGTTAATTCTTGGCTGTCCGGGTGGCGCCGCGTCATGTTTCTTGAAACCAACGTTTCGACCCTCATTCTAGGGTCTTCTTCCAGGGCAGAACTGCCTCTTCGGCCGACCGACTCAGCCATTCTCTGCCGATTTATTCATCCGGCAGTGTACAGGTACGATGGAGTCTTTGTCTTACGACATTTACTCCTGCGTCAACTGATGTGGCATTACTTCTCTGTTGGTAGGTCTTCTCTGTAGGCTTTGTTTCTTGTCTTCGGTGACTTGGCAAGGCGACATATCTCTGCAGTTGCCGCCGACCACATTTGTAGGCGCCGGGGGCGGAGAACTATTGGTGGTGCATGCAATGAGCTGAACTAGCATCTCGATGATATGCGTCATCTGTGCACCCCACTGCTGGTCCATCTTTTCGTGGTTGCAACATCGATATTCGATGCGGCCAGGTGTTCGGCCGGGTGGGGCGCGGGTCTTCTGTCTCGAAGCTGGTCGAGGTGAGGCACGGTATCTTGTCGCTGAACGTTGCAGCATTCTTGGGAGTCTGACGACAATCTGGTCTTGCAGCATCCAACGACGGGCCCTTGCCGGTGGCTGAGTCCCCAAGCGTATCTCGCGCCGACTCAGCACGAGGACTTGCTCGTCTCTTCTTTTTTTTTTTTAAACAGTTTTACGTCCCTTTTTAACAACGTGGTCTTTAGAGACGGGAAAGGATGGGGGCAAGGAATGGGAAGGAATTCGGCCATGGCCTTTTGAAGGAAGCATCCCGGCATTCACCTAGAGTGATTTGGGGAAACCATGGAAAACCCAAATCTGGATGCCCGGACGGGGATTCGAACCGCCGTCCTCCCGAATGCGAGGCCAGAACGCTATCCGTTACACCACCACGCTATCCGTTACACCACCACGCTCGGCCGTCTCTTCTGTAACTGTTGTTTCCTGATGGGGCATCCCCGATGACAGGCTGCATGATGTCCGCCACAGTTACAGGAGATCGGGTCTTCCCTTGGTTTGCGACAGTCTACCGGTTGATGTTCTCCCCCGCAGCGAACGCACGTCTGCCGCAAGGTGCATTGCCGCGCACAGTGGTTGAAGTTCTGTAGCACTGTACAATTTCTTGCATCTTCGACTTCGCAGCTCGAGTAGAAGTCGACTTGTCGGCGGTTGCGGGTTTGTTGGTATTTGTAGCTTCTATATACTTGTCAGCCATCTTCTTCAAGAGAAGCTTACGAGCTTTGGGAGAACGTTTTGCTTGATCGAACTCTGAAAGCTGCTTCGAGATAATGAGGTCATCAGCCAGAGTGAAGGCCAGAATCTTGACCCCTTCCTCTTCTGGCCATGCAAAGAATGGAAGGTTCACTAGGCGCTGCAACTCTGGGACTAAGAAGGAAATGCTGCTTCGGATGGTTACGTAGTGTAGCTCCACAGGACCTATATGAGGGTCCCTCTCCACTGGTATATCTACCTCCATCTCCAGTTGTTTTAGTGGCTCGGTGCTTGCGAGACCACCATCGTCAAATGCGCTCTGGCAGCGCGAGGCACGTAGATACTTGCGTCCAGTCATAGCGAAGATCAACCGTAGCGGGCCTGATACTAGTCATGCATGTATCAACCCCGAATCAAGAGAGCCTCTTCAGCAAGCGAGTGATCTTGCTTTATAGCCGAGGCCCGCGTCCGTCTAGATGGTTCGATTTGTCCGGAAAATCAGAGGTCCGAGCCGTCACGTGGTTCATTGGCCTGGTGGGGCGCGGCGCGGTCTGGTGGGAGGTGACACGTGACATGCTCTCTCCGCAACAGCGAAAGCCAGGTGTCGTGCAATTTCAGCCCGTTGTCTTCGTTGATTTTGTTTGATTATCCTCACGCACTATAAGTGTGGTGTTTTCAAAGTCTATAGAGTGATTGGTTTCAGCTGCATGCTGTGCAATGGCGGATTTTTCGGTGTTATTCGATTTATAG